>WOXC01004213.1:0-237465 GCA_011680675.1 Gymnobelideus leadbeateri | reverse complement strand
GAAGAAACAATTTCAATATTGTGGAAACACAATCAGAATAGCCCAGGACCTGGCAGCTTCTACACTGAGGATCGAAGGGCATGGAATATGATATTCCAGAGGGCAAAAGAACTGAGAATGAACCCACGGGTCACCTACCCAGCAAAACTGAGTATTTTGTTTCAGGGGAAAATATGGTCATTCAGTGGAATAGAGGACTTTCAAGCATTCTTGAGCAAAAAAACAGAATTGAATAGAAAATTTGACATCCAGACACAAGAAGGAAGAGATGCCTGAGAAGGTAATCAGCGAAAAGAAATCAAAAAGAACTTATCAAAGTTGAACTATTTACATTCCTATATGGAAAAACAATAACTGTGAGTGATGATATCTTTCTCACTATGAAAATAATGGAAGAAGGGTATGTGGTCATATGAATACATATGTGAATGTGTGTATATATGGATAGAGGGCATAGGTTGAATTTGTTGGGAAGGGAGAATACTCAAGGGATGAAATTATGAGGTGAGAGAGGAAAGTGGCAAGAGGAGATGGGGAAAGACAGGGTAGGGTAAACTATCTCATGTAGAAGAAGCAAGGGGAAGTGGTTGCAAGGGAGGGGGAGAATAGGAAGGGAAAAAATAGGCAAATCCACATTCTCATTGAATTTGGTTCAGGGAGAGAATGACATACATACTAAATGGGATATCTCAACCTGCAGCAGGATAGGGGGAAGGGGGATGAGAGGAGGGATGATGGATGGGAGGGCATCCTTGGGGTGAGGGGAGGTTGGAAGTAACCACTATAGAAGAGGGACAGGATCATGTGGGGAATGGACCAGGTGGGGGGTGGGATGAGTGGGAGGGAATTATAGGCAGCCTTGTACAATATATCTACTATGATAATGTTTTGCATAGCTAGACATGTACAACATATACTGAATTACTTATCTTCCCAGAGGGAATGGGTGACAAGGGAGGAAGAAAATGGATCTGAAATTCAAGGTCGTAACGTTAAATGTTTCAAATATATATAAATACTCTTATTAATACTCTTTTGCTTATAACTGGGAGATAAGATGTGCAGGCATTGGGACACAAAGATTCACCTTCCTCTAATGGAAAAGTCAAAGGGGGTATGGGAGAAGGTATGGGAGAGAGCAGATTGGAGGAATCGATATCTTGTGGGACTGCTATTCTGGGAGGTTGGGTAGGGGAATAACGGGAGGAAAATGATTGTAACTCAAAATCTGGTGGAAATGAATGATGTAAAACAGAAGTTAATAAAGCATTTGTTTTTAAAAAAAAAAAACAAGAAAGTGTGGGAATCAATGGAGTCTTCCTTAAAATAAAAGTAGCATCAGCAAGTATTATATGTAATGGGGATAAATTAGAAGCATTTCCAGTAAGATCAGGGGTAAAACTAGGATGTCTACTATGGCCCTTCTTATTTAATTTGGTACTAGAAATGTTAGCGACAACAATAAGAAAAGACAAAGAAATTTAAGGAATCAAATTAGGTAAAGAAGAGACTAAGCTAACACTCATTGCAGATGACATGATGATATATTTAGAAAATTTTAGAAAATCAAGTAAAAGAGTACTTGAGATAATATACAAATTTGCCAAAGTTGCAGGATATAAAATAAATTCACAAAAGTCCTCAGCATTCCTATATATCTCTAATGAAATCCAACAGCAAGAGATAGAAAGTGAAACCCCATTTAAATTTTATGTAGACATTATAAAATATTTGGGAATCTACCTAGCAAAACAAACCCAGGACTTAAATGAACACAATGACAAAACACCTCTCACACAAATAAATTCAAATCTAACAAATTGGAAAAACATCAATTGCTCATGGCTAGGTCAAGCTAATATAAAAAATGACAATTCTACCTAAATTAAATTACATATTTAGTGCCATACCAATTAATCTACAAAAATATTACTTTGTAGAGCTAGGGAAAATAGTAGCAAAATTCATTTGGAAGTATGTCCAGAACATCAAGGCAATTAATGAAAAGAAATGCTAAGGAAGGTAGCCTAGCCATAAGAGATTTTAATATGGATTATAAAGCAGCAGTTATCAAAAACACTTTGGTACTGGCTGAGGAATAGAGTAGTGGACCAATGGAGCAGACTGGGTACAGGAACCCCAGCAGCTAATGAATATAGTAATCTAATATTTGATAAACCTAAAGACCCCAGTTTCGAGGATAAAAACACATTATTTGACAAAATCTTCTTGGCAAACTGGAACAAAGTATGGCTGAAATTGGGCATAGACCAATATCTAACACTGTACACCAAAATAAAGTTGAAATGGGTGCCTGATCTAGGTATAAAGCCTGATACTGTAAGCAATCTGTGAGAGCAAAGGATAATTCACCTTTTAGATCTATGGAGAGGGAAAGATTTTATGACAAAACAAGTGTTAGAGAGCATTATAAAATTCAAAATGGACAATTTTGATTACATTAAATTGAAAAGCTTCTGTGCAAATAAAGCCAATGTCACCAAGATTAAGAGGGAAGTGGAAAATTGGGAAAGAATCTTTATAACTAATGTCTATGATAAAGGCCTCATTTCTAAAATACAAAAAGAATTGAGTCAAATCTGTAAGAATATAAGCCATGATGCAATTGATAAATGATCAAAGAATATGAACAGGCATTTCTCAGAAGATGCAATTAAAGGTATCTATAAGCATATGAAAAAATCGTCTAAATCACTAGTGATTAAAGAAATGTAAATCAAAACAAAACTGAGGTATCACATCTCACCGGCCAGACTGGCTAAGATGACAAAACAGGAAAATGATAAATGCTGGAAAGGATGTGGAAAAATTGGAACACTAATGCATTTTTGGTGCAGTTGTGAAGTCATCCAGTCATTCTGGTGAGTAATCTGGAGCTATGCCCAAAGGACTATAAATAAGTGCATGCCCTTTGACCCAGCAATACCACTTCTAAGGTTATATCCCAAAGAGATCAGAGAAGTGGGAGGAGGACCTGTATGTTCAAAAATATTTATAGCAGCTCTTTTTGTGGTACCAAAGAATTGGAAATCAAGGAGATTCCCATCAATTGGGTAATGGCTGAACAAGTTGTGTATATGAATGTAATAGAATAATATTGTGCTATAAGAAATGAGGAGTAGATGGATTTCACAATGACCTGGAGAGACTTACATAAACTGATGCTCAGTGAAAGCAGAAATCTTTATGCAATCACAGACACAATGTATCTTTGACAACTAATGTCAATAGACTGGCTCCCTCTCATCAATGTAAGCTTATTAGACAACTCCAAAAGACTCATGACTGAAAAAGATACCTACTTTGAGAGAAAGAGATGTGAAGTCTGAATGGAGAATGAAACAAACTATCTGCTCTCTTTCTTTTTCCAAGGATCATTCCATCAGTTATAATCCTTCTGTACAACCTAACTAATTTTTATTGTGAAGATATCTGTAGATCCTAGATTTGAGTGCATGTTACCATGATGGGGGAAAGGGGGAGAAGTGGGAGGGGAAGAAAATTAAACTCATGGGACTGTGAAACTGAATATTGTAAAATCAAAGTAAATAAAGAAAAAAAACTTGTTTTTATCATGTAAAAAAAACATAAGTGAAAGCTACTGACTCCATAACACATCAAGAAACAATAAGTCAAAATCAAAAGAGTGGGGAAAAATAGAAGATAATTGAAATATTTCATTGAATAAGCATTGGACCTAGGAATTAGAAATAGGAGAGATAATTTAAAAATTATGGGACTACTTGAAAGTCATGATTTTATTTTTTTAACAAATGCTTTATTATCTTCTGGTTTACATCATTAATTTCTGCCAGATTTTGAGTTACAATTTTTGCCCATTTTTCCCTATCCAACACCTGAGAATAGCAATCCCACAAGATATCCCCTCATCCAATCTGCTCACTCCCATATCTCCTCCCATACCCCCTTCGACTTTTCCATTAGAGGAAGGTGAATCTCTGTGCCCCATTGCCTGCACATCTTATCTCCCGATTACATGCAAAATAGTATTAATAACAGTATATATATATATATATATATATATATATATATATATATATATATATATATATATATTTTGAAACATTTAATTTTAAAACTTCTAATTCTAGATCCATTTCCTTTCTCCCTCATCATCCACTCCCTCTGGGAAGACAAGCAATTCAGTATGTCCTGTACATGTACAGCTATGCAAAACACCACTATAGTAGATACATTGTAAAGACTGCTTATAATTCCCTCCCACCCATCCCACCCCCGACCTGGTCCATTCTGTACTTTGATCCTGTACCTCTTCGAAAGCGGGTACTTCCAACCTCCACTCCCTTCAGAATGTCCTCCCCATCATCCCCCCTCTCATCTCCCTTCCCCCTACTCTCCTGATTTTAAAAAGAACTTAATTTGCAGCTTAGGTGGTACAGCGAAAAGAGCACCAGCCTTGGAGTCAGGAGGACCTGAATTCAAATCTTGCCTCAGTCATTTAACACAAAAAAATACCCTATCCATTTGACCTTGGGAGAGTCAACCAATTGCCCCCCCCAAAAAAAAATCAAAAGAGAAAGGGAGAGAGAGGGAGAGTGAGAGAGGAGAGAGAGAGAGCTTAGACATCATCTTTCAAGAAATTACCAAGAAAAAGATGCCCTAATATCCTTGAATCAAAGTTTAATATATAAATAGAAAAACAAAATTATTGGTCACCTTCTGAAAGAGGAGCCAAATTAAAACTTCTGGAACTATCATAGCCAAATCCAAGGAGAAAATATCACAAGCAGCCAGGAAAAAAAATTCAAATTCAAATATCATCGGGCCACAGTCAAGATCAGACAATGTTTAGCAACTTTCATATTAAAGTATTGGAAGGCTTAGAATATGATATCCCAGAAGGCAAATGAGCTAGGATTAAAACCAAGAACCATCCATCCAGCAAAATTGAGTAAAATATTTCAGGATAAAAATGAATATTTAATGATATAGAGGACTTTCAAACATTGCTTATGAAAAGACCAAAGCCGAATTAAAATTTTACTTTCAAAATTAAGACTCAAGAGAAGCATAAAAAGTTAAACATGAAAGAGAAATAAGGGAATCAATAAAGTTAAAATATTTATATTCCTATATAGGAAAATGATAAAGGTAACTTATAAGAACTTTGCCAATATTAAAACAGGAAAATATATATATATATATAGACAGAGGAGATATGTGTGAGGTGATTATGGTGCATTGATTTAAAAAATAGATATATTAAACTGGTAAGAAAGAAGTATACACTTAGAGAAGGGGGAATGTAAAGCAAGATTGGGGAAAATTATCTCACATAAAAGAGGCATGAAATTAAGAGCTTTTACAATAGGAAAGAAGAGGATGGAGTTGGCAGTCAATACTTGAATCTTACTCTCATCAAAGTTGTCTCAAAGAAGGAACAGCATACATCGTTGAGTAAAATAATCTACCTAAATTATTAAAGGAGAGGAATGAGAAAAGGGGAAGGGGACTAATATAATGGATTTTGTTATTACAGAGGTAGTATTTTAATTCAAAACAAACTTAAAAGGAATAAGATGATGGGAAATACATGATTAATAATAATAACAACTGTGAATATGAGTGAGATGAACTCACCCTTAAAACATAAGTGGATGGTAGAATGTATTAAAAACCAGAATCCAACAATATGTCATTTATAAGAACCACGTTTGAAGCAGAGACATCCACAGAGTAAAAACAAGGGACTGAAGCAGAATCTATTATGCCTTAGCTAATGAAAAAGAAAATAAAAGCAGGTGTAGCAATGATGACCTCAGAAAAAACTAAAGCGAAAATAGACCTAACTGAAAGGCATAAGCAGAGAGATTATATTTTGCTAAAAGTTATCATAGACAAAAAAGTGATATCTATACTAAACACATATTGGCCAATGGAATAATGTCCAAATTCATAAAAATTAAATGTTACAGGAGAAAAAAAAACAATAAAACTATATTAGTAGAGGACATCATGTTTTCCCTTTCAGAAATACATAAACATAACTATAAAATAATAAAAAAGAAGTTAGGAAAATGAATAGAATTTGCAAAGAATATATATGAAACAACTCTGAAAAAATTAAATATGAATAGAGTATACTTTTTTACTAACCTGTATATGGGACTTTTGCAAAAATTGACCATGAAAACTGGGCATTGAAATCTCACAACAAAATGAATAAAGGCGAAAGAAAATAAATGAATGCACATTTAAATGATAGAACAAAAATTACATTCAGTAAAGTGCTATCAAAGGATAGATTAAAAAATAATTGGAAATCAAGTATTCAAAACTTAAAGAATGATTGGGTCAAAGAACAAATCATAGAAACAATGAATAACTTAACTGAAGAGAATGACAACAATGAGACAACATACCAAAATTTATGGCATTCAGACAAAGCAGTGCTTAGGGGAAATTTTATATCATAAAATATATATAAGCTTTTAAATGCTTATATCAATAAAAAATTAGTAGATAAATGAATTGAGAATTCAACAAAAACAACTAGAAAATGAACAAATTAAAAATTCCAAACAAAATATCACCTTGGAAATCTTGAAAATTAAAGGACAAATTTGCAAAATTCAAAAGAAAAAATGAAGTAATAAATAAAACCAAGGAGCTGACTTTATGAAAAATAGATAAACCTTGGCTAATTTGATTTTATTTTTAAATTAATTTATTAGTTTAGTTTCAGTTAACAAGATTCAATTCCATAGTTCCTTGATTTTCAAATTTCCTTTACTTCCCTCCCCCTACCCCCCACGACAGCATATATTCCAGTATAGGATCTGCAAATAAATTCATATTAGATATTAGTCCAATTACAAAGGTGTATTGTATTAGGTGGGATGAAAAATGGTAAAGAAGAAACCAAACCAAACCAATGAAAACAAAAAGATCAATTAGTTTGCTTCCGTCAGGATTCAAGCTCAGTTCTTTCTAGTTATATCTCTGGATGTCGCATTTCTCTTTCGTGAGTCTTTCGGGATTGACTTATATCACTGCATTGCTGAGAAGAGTCCAGTCTGTCATAGTTGGTCATCACACATATGAAGTGTCTGTGATTGTATAGAAATTTCTTCTGATTCTACTCTTCTCCCTCAGCATCAGTTTGTATAAGGCTCTCCAGGTAAATATGAAATCCATCTCCTCCTACTTTCTTATAGCACAATTCTATTACATTACATTCATATACCACAGCTTGTTTAGCCATTCCCCAATTGATGGGCACCCCTTCAGTTTCCAATTCTTTGCAACTATGAAAAGAGCTGCTATAAATATTTTCATACATTTGGGTCTTCCTCCCATATCTATGATCTCTTGGGATATAACCCTAGAAGTGGTATTGCTGGGTCAAAGGTTATGAAATTATTTATAGTCCTTTCGGGATAATTCCAGATTGCTCTTCAGAATTGTTGGATGAGTTCACAACTCCACCAGCAATGCATTAGTGTTCCAATTTGCCCACATCCTCTCCATAATTTGTCACTTTTTTGTTTTGTCATCTTAGCCAATCTGACTGGATGTGGTACCTCAGAGTTGTTTTGATTTGCATTTCTCTAATCAATAGTTATTTAGAGCATTTCTTCATATGCTTATAGATATCTTTAATTTCTTTCTCTGAAAACAGCCTGTTCATATCCTTTGACCATTTATCAATTGGTGAATGACTTGTATTCAAATAGATTTGACTCAATTCTCTGTAAATTTTAGAAATGAGTCCTTAATCAGAGACATAAGTTGTAAAAAATTCTTTCCCAATTTCCCACCTCCCTTTTGATCTTGGTTATATAGGCTTTATTTATACAGAAGCTTTTCAATTTAATGTAATTAATTTATCCATTCTGCATTTTATAATGCTCTGTAATTTTTGTTTGGTCCTAAAGTCTTTCCCTCTCCACAAATCTGACAGGTAAACTATTCCTTGCTTTCCCAGATCACTTACAGTATCATCCTTTATACCTAGATCAGGCACCCATTTAGACTTGATTTTGGGATATGGTGTTAGATAATGAACTATGCCCAGTTTCTGCCATACTGTATTCCTGTTTTCCCAGCAGTTTTTGTAAAATAGTGCATCCTTATCCCAAAAACTGGGGTCTTTGGGTTTATCGAACAATATATTGCTATTTTCATTGAATGCAGGGTCTCCTGTGCCCAATCTATTCCATTGATCCACTACTCTACACCTCTGCCAGTACTAAGCAGTTTTGATGAGAGCTGCTGTATAATACAGATTAAAATCCGGCATAGCTAGTCCACCTTCCTTAGCATTTCTTTTCATTAATTCCCTTAATATTCTAGACCGTTTGTTTTTCCAAATAAATTTTGTTATTATTTTGTCTAACTCTAAAAAGTAGTTTTTTGGTAAATTGATTGGTATGGCACTAAATATATAGTTTAGTTTGGGTAAAATTGTCATTTTTATTATATTAGCTCGACCCAGCCACAAGCAATTGACATTTTTCAAATTATTTAGATCTGATTTTATTTGTGTGAGAAGTGTTTTGTAGTTGTGATCATATAGGTACTGGGTTTGTTTTGGCAGGTAGATTCCCAAATATTTTATAATGTCTACAGTGACTTTAAATGGGATTTCTCTTTCTATCTCTTGCTGTTGAGTTTCATTAGAGATATACAGGAATGCCAAGGATTTATGTGGGTTTATTTTATATCCTGCAACTTTGCCAAATTTGTTTATTGTCTCAAGTAGTTTTTTACTTGATTCTCTAGGATTATTCAAGTATATCATCATACCATCTGCAAAGAGTGATAGCTTGATTTCTTCTTTGCCTACTTTGATTCCTTTGATTGCTTTTTCTTCTCTAATTGCTACTGCTAACATTTCCAGTACCAGATTAAATAAGAGGGGTGATAGTGAACACCCTTATTTCACTCCTGATCTTATTGGAAATGTTTCTAATTTATCCCCATTATATATAATACTTGCTGATGGTTTTAAATAGATGCTGTCAACTATTTTAAGGAAGGCTCCATTTATTCCTCTACTTTCTCATGTTTTTAATAGAAATGGATGTTGCAGGAGTAGAAACAGCACTTCCAAGGTGCTCTGCCACACACCACCTCCAAACAATGTGAAAGGGGAACCTGAACAACTTCTGGAGCCCTAGCACCCACAGAACTACAAAGAGAAGCTAAGCTCCTGCTGAGGATGGCCCAGCAGCCCTGCACGGAGAGGCCAGCACAGCGCACTGGAAACAGACAGCTCAGCACTCTGGGAGCAGAGCCCAGGCCCACTTGAGCCATAGTTTTAGCCCTGGGCAGCTGGGCCAGCAAGGGGCTGGAGGGACGCCAGAACACCAGCAGCTGTGGCAATTCCAGAATTATCAGCACAAATATGCCTAGGACAAAATGAGACGTTAGTGCCCTATGGACTTTGGGACCAGTGTTTGGGGAACAGGTGGGCTCCCTCCCCTGGGGTCGAAAAGCTGCTGAAGAAATGCAGCACAGAAGCCATTTTGCAGTCAATGGCAGCTCTAGCTCCTGGTCTGCAAACTGTAAGGAGATCCAGCAATTAGTCTGGGGGTTAATTGCTCTTGCTTTAAACTGTTTGGATCTGGATTGTGGTCTGGGGGGGAAGTTTGGGGTGGGTATCCAATTTCCCAGAGTGGGTAGAGGCTTTACAGAGGCCACCCAACTGGCAGAAGTTCTGAAGATCCCATGTTTGGGATGGAAGCTCTCCTGTCTGGTGGCAGAGGCCTACTGTGGCAACAAGCCCACAAATCAAGTAATTATTTGGCAACATCCCTAGGCAAAAGAAACAAAATAAACAGAAAATTCAACATTGCACTCCTATTTGAGGGGCAAAGAGGCTCAAGGCATGGAGGAGGACTGTGAGGTCAGAACTACTGCACCAAAAGCCCGAAAAGAAAATACAAGCTGGCTACAGGCCATAGAGGACCTTAAGAAGCAGATAAGAGAAGTGGGGGGGAAATTGGGAAGAGAAATGAGAAAGATGCAAGAAAAGTATGAAATGACAGTCAACAGCCTGACTGAGGAAAATAACACCTTAAAAATAGATTAACTCAAATGGCAAAAGAGGCTCAGAAAGGCAATGAGGAGAAGAATGCCTTAAAAAGCCAAATTTACCAGATGGAAAAAGAATCTCAAAAGCTCAATGAGGAGATTCATTCTCTCAGAGTTAGACTGGAGCAAACGGAAGCCAATGACTTTATGAGAAATCAAGATGCTGTTAAACATATCCAAACAAATGAAAGAAGAGAAGGCAATGTGAAATATCTCTTGGGAAAAACCACTGACCTGGAAAATAGATCCAGGAGAGATAATTTAAAAATTATTGGACTACCTGAAAGTCCTCTCTTCTCTTCAGACTCCTGGTTTTCTCAGTTATACATACCCCTTATTGGAGACTCCCAAGCCTGAGGCTTTTTCCATTAACTTGGGATTTCAATCTGTGTGGGAGACTTATCTTTGGGTTTTCTACTTCATGAAGAAGGGATGGGAGGAATCAGAGAGAATAGAATTTACTTTGCCATTCCAGCCCCTGTATCACACAGGCAGGCAGTTTCTAAACTTCCAGGCTGGTGGCCGATCGATGCAGGAGAAGCTGCTATCTCCACTGGAAGCCCGACTCTCCTAAGTGGGTCCAATGATTCCTCTCGTCCCCTTCTGAGATGAAGGTGACAGGACTGTGATTCGTCCTTGGTAAGTCTGCAGGATGGGGCTTCTTCTCTCTCTGGTATAGTCTGCTTGTCTGCTCTTAAGTCTTAGCTGTGCAGATCACACATGCTCTGCGCTCGTCCTGTCTGGACGAACTGGGCAATTTCTTGGGCTGGATTCTGCCACAATCCATCTCCAAGTGGATTTTGTAACTCCAGAATCTGTTCAGATTCACTTTTTAAGGTTTAGTGACTGAGGAGCTTATCGAGGTTACTGCTTCCTTTCCGCCATCTTGGCTCCTAATGGCTAATTTGTTTTTTAAAAAAGAAAATTATATCAGTAACAACAACAGAAATTATGTGATTAACTCAATAGATGTAAAAAACATTTTGACAAAATGTAGCTTTCATTTAGAGAAAAATCACTAGAAAACATAGGAATAAATGGAGATTTCCTTAAAATAATGAATGAAACCATCTCCAATGTCCATTATTAAAACTATTATTTAATATTTTTCTATAAACGCTAGATCTAGCAATTAGACAAAAAAAGAGAAATTGAAGGAATCAGAATAAGCAATGGAGAAACAAAGTTATCACTCTTTAAAGATTATATAATGATACATTTAAAGATTAAACTGAAAAAATCTAATCAAAACAATTAACAACTTCAGTAAAATTGCAGGATATAAAATTAACCCACCTAAATTATCTATAAATTACCCAGAAATTCCAGTAGGAAGACATAGAAAGATAAATTCCATCTAAAATAACTGAAGGGAACATAAAACTCTTGGATGACTATTTGCCAAGACAAACCCAGGGACAATATGAACACAATTACAAAGCATTTTTCATATAAATAAAGTTAAATCTAAATAATTGGAGAAATATTAATTGCTCGTGACTAGGCTGAGCTAATGTAAAAAAAACATCATGATGAAAAATTCTACCTAAATTATTTTATCTATTGAGTGCTATAACAATCAGATTACTGAAAGATTATTTTATATAGGCAGAAAAAAATGGAATTAATCTGAAAGAAGAAAAGGTCAAAAATATCAAAGGAATCAATTTTGTAAATTATAAAGGAAGTGGGCTTAAACCTACCATATCTCAAACTATTCCTGAAGAACACTTAAGTTCAAATTAGCTGTGTGACCCTTGGCGAGTCACTTCACTTCTGTCAGATTCAGTTCCTTTCACTCCTTTTTAGAGCATTTAATTATGTTTAATTATTTGAAATTTAACAGAGATGAATGAAAAGCTTCATACTTAGGTTTAAAAAAGTTATAGATACAAAATGAATATGGTTTGACTAGATAGCAGTTCATTTTGAGTGAAATGTGTCTAGTGAAAACTTCCCAAAAATAGCGTCCTGGCTTCTCTAGAAGTACAAAAATCTGAAAAATCCCCTTCTCCCTTTGCTCTTCTGTCCCCCTTTTCCCCGGTTTCAATCTCTTTAAGGAAGATTCTCTGTAAAACCCCTTCTCTCCCAATGTTGCAAAGTGGCAAATTTAGGTTTGATTTGAGGGAGAATTTCCTTCTAATGACAACTAGCAAAAAAAAAATAAGAGTGCAACACTACAGGAAATAATGAGTTTCATTACCTGGGGGTCTTCACAACTTCTGGTTCTAGCAAGTTGGATACCCACCCCAGACCTCCCCCCACCAGATCAAAGTCCAGATCCAAGCAGTTTAAAGCAAGAGCAATTAACCCCCAAGACTGATTGCTGGATCTCCCTACAGTTCCCAAGCCAGGAGCTGAATCTGCCACTGAAGCTGCAAAATGGCGAGTGTGCCATGTCTCCTAAGTGGCTTCTAGCCCACAGGGGAGGAATCCAACTCGTTCACCAAATACTGGTCCCAAAATCCACAGGGCACTAACCTCTCACTTTGTCCTAGGCATGTCTGTGTTGATAATTCTGGAATCGCCACAGCTGCTGGTGTTCTAGGGTCCCTTCGGGAGGCTGCTGGCCTGGCTGCCCTGGGGCTAAAACCGAGGCTCAGCTCACTTGGTCCTGGGCTCAGATGCCCGAATGCTGCCCTGTTTTATTGTTGATATGATCAATTATACCGATGGTTTTCATAATATTAAACCATCCTTGCATTCCTCAAATAAATCCTACCTGATCAAAGTGTATTATTCTTGGAATAAGTTGCTGTAGTCTTTTAGCTAATATTTTTTTTTAATTTTTGCATCTACATTCATGAGGGAAAT
The DNA here is from genome assembly GCA_011680675.1 of Gymnobelideus leadbeateri. Classification (NCBI taxonomy): domain Eukaryota; kingdom Metazoa; phylum Chordata; class Mammalia; order Diprotodontia; family Petauridae; genus Gymnobelideus; species Gymnobelideus leadbeateri. Next base: position 224,550 of record WOXC01004213.1, on the reverse strand, counting down.
TGGTCTATAATTTTCTTTCTCTGTTTTATCTCTTCCTGATTTAGGAATCAGTACCATATTTGTGTCATAAAAAGAATTTGGTGGGACTCCTTCTTCACTAATTTTCCCAAATAGATTGTAGAGTATGGGAATAAATTATTCTTTAAATGTTTGATATAATTCACTAATAAACACATTTGTCCCTGGCGATTTTTTCCTAGGGAGTTCATTGATGGGTTGCTTGATTTCTTTTTCTGAGATGGGGTTATTTAGGTAATTCACTTCTTCTTCAGTTAATCTGGGTAACTTGTATTTTTGTAAATATTCATCCATTTCACTAAGATTGTCATATTAATGTGAATAGAATTGGGAAAAATAATTACAAATTATTGTTTTGATTTCCTCCTCATTGGAGTTAGATTCATCCTTTTCATTTTTGATACTCATAATTTGGTTTTCTTCTTTTTTATATCATATTGACTAAGGGTCTATCTATTTTATTGGTCTTTTCATAAAACCAGCTCTTAGTTTTATTTATTAATTCAATAGTTTTCTTAATTTCAATGTTATTAGTCTCTCCTTTAAAGCATCCTACAAATTTTGGTATGTTGTCTCATTATTATTATTCTCTTGAAAGAAATTACTGATTGATTCTATAATTCCTTGTTTGACACACTCATTCTTTAGGATTAAATTGTTTAATTCCCAATTACTTTTTAGTCTTATCTTTCCATGGCCCTTTATTGCATATAATTTTATTGCATCATTATCTGAGAATGATGCATTTAATATTTCTGCCTTTCTGCACTGAATTGTGAGATATGTATGCCCTAGTACATGTTATTTTTTTGAGTATGTGCTATGCACTGCTGAGAAGAAAGTAAATTCCTTTTTATCCCCATTCAGTTTTCTCCAGAGACCTATCATATCTAGTCTCTCTAAAATTCTGTTCACCACCTTAACTTCTTTCTTGTTTATTTTGAGGCTAGATTTATCAAGTTTAAAGAGGGGGAGATGAAGATCCCCCAGTAGTTTAGTTTTGCTGTCTATTTCTTCCTATTACTCCTTTAACTTCTCTTCTAGGAATTTGGATAATATATGACTTCCTGAATATATGTTAAGTAATGATATTGCTTCATTGTCGATTGGGCCTTTTAGCAGGATATAATTTCCTTCCTTATCTCTTTTAATTAGATCTATTTTTGCTTTTTCTTTATCTGAGATAGGGATTGCTACACCTGCTTTTTTTTTTACTTTAGCTAAGTCATAATAAATTCTACTCCAGCCTTTTACTTTTACTCCATTTCAAATGTGTTTCTTGTAGACAGCATATTGTAGGATTATGTTTTTCATCCATTCTGCTATCTGCCTCTGTTTTATGGGAGAGTTCATCCCATTCACATTCACAGTAATGATGACTATCTGTCTCTTCCCCTCCATCCTATTCCGTCCCCTGCTTATGCTTTTGTTTCTCCCTTCTCCCTTCCCCTCCTTGAAGTTTTCCCTTTTGACTGCCTCCTCCCTCAGTGTTCCCACCCAGTGACCCCCCCTTCTTAACTTACACTCTCCCCTTACCAGTATTTCCCTCCACTCTAATCCCCCCCTTTATACTCCTCCTTTTTATCCCCCCTTACCATCCTACTGCCTATAGGACACAATAAGTTTTTATACTTATCAGAGTAAGCTGCTCCCAGTTCAACACCAAACCAATCAGAGTAAATTTCAAACAGTGCTCCTCCCCTCCCTCATTTTCCTCTATTTAATGAATTTATATTTCTATTCACATTAGAATCTTAAACTTCACTGATTAAGTTGATCACTCACTCTTTTAACATGAACCAATGATAATAGTGTTTAAATGATGTTCCTTTCCCTCTTTCTTTCCCCTCTACTATACTGTGTATTTATGCCTCTTTGGCATATGTTACCTTTTCCTATCTCATCCTTTCCTTTTATCCCATTCCAATCCCTTTGATCCCCTTAATAAGTTTTTTTTTTTTTTAGATCTTCAGGTTAGTTCATTCATACCCACACCCTCTAAGTATAACCCTTTTGAAGGCCATGATAATCATAAAAATTTCAATATTGACAGTTATCAGCTCCTCATATAAGGATGTAAACATTTTCCTCTTCTTGCATAGCAAGTTATATGTATGTATTCATTAGTTTGGGTGTGTGCATGTATGTATGTTTGAGTCTGTGTTTTCCTGGTTTACCTTTTTATGTCTTTCTTGAGTCTTGTAATTGGAGAACAAATTTTCCATTGAGCTCTGGCTTTTTCATCAGGAAATTCTGGAAGTCCCTTATTTCATTAAGCAACCATTTCCTTCCTGAAAGATTATGCTCAGTTTTGCAGGGTAGTTAATGCTTGGTTGTAGTCTTAGCTCTCTTGCCCTACAAAATGTTAAGTTCCCATCCCTCCAATCTTTTAATGTAGAAGCTGCTAGGTCCTGCGTGATCCTAATTGGAGTTCTGTGATATTTGAATTGTTGCTTTCTGGCTGCTTGCAGTATTTTTTCCTTAATCTTGTAATTCTGGAATTTGGCTATTATATTTCTTGGAGTTTTCAATTTGGGATCTCTTTCAGGAGGAGTCCAGTGAATTCTTTTGATAACTATTTTATCTTCTGATTCCAGGACCTCAGGACAGTATTCTTTGACAATCTCTTGGACGTTGTTGTCTACACTGCTTTTTTCACCATGGCTTTCTGGTAGACCAATAATTCTTAAGTTGTCTCTCCTGGATCTGTTTTCTAGGTCAGTTGTTTTTCCAGTGAGATAGTTTACATTTTCTTCCAATTTTTCAATTGTCTTTTTTGTTTGATTGACTCTTGCTGCATCATAGTGTTCTGACTTTCAGTTTGATTGCTTCTAATTTGGGGGCAATTATAGTCTTCAGTTAGTTTTTGAAGGTCCTTTTTTAGGGAGGTATTTTCTCCAATAAATTTACTAATTTTACTTTTTAAGGATTTGTTTTCTTCACTTAGACTTTTTTTTCCAAGTTGGTCACTGCCTCCCTGATTTGGTCTTTAAAATCTTTCTTAAGTTCCTCCAAGAATGCTATTTGTGCTTGAGACCAGTTCATATTTCCTTCTGTGGTCTCAGGGTGAAGAGTCCAAATTGTCCTGTGTATTTGGTTGTTCTTGACCTACATAGTAAGCTTGGATGGAATTTCTTGCCATCCTGTTCTCCTTCTCAGCTTCCTTCCTTCCCATTGTGATTTCCTATTTCTTAATCTCTCAGGCTGTGAGCTAAGGGCCTTTTTGTTGACTTTGAATGCTTTAGCCCCTGTGTGTCTATTTTGTGGCTAAAGCAGCAATCTCAGAGAGCTTTGTTGATATGCACAGAGTAGTCTGTGGGTAAGGGGTGGTTTGACAATTTCAGATTTCTGCCTCTATACTCCTATACTCCTATACTCTTATACTCCTGCTCAGGCAGGGTTTTGCTGGTCAGGTGAGATGGGGCTCATTGGGACCCCTCCCTCTCTTCTCTTCAGACTCCTGGCTGTCTCAGTCACACCCCTTCTTGAAGACTCCCAAGCCTGAGGCTATTTCCACTAACTTGGGATTTCAATCTGGGTGGGAGACTTATCTTTGGGTTTTCTACTTCATGAAGGAGGGATGGGAGGCCCAGAGCAACTAGAATTTACTTTGCCATTCTAGCCCCTATATTATACAGGCAGGCAATGTCTAACCTTCCAGGCTGGGGGCTGATAGCTGCAGGAGAAGCTGCTGTCTCATTTGGGGGCCCAAGCACTCTACTAGCTGGCTCCAATGATCCATCCTATTCCCTCATGAGATGACAGGTAGATGACTGCGATTCGTCCTTGGTAAGTCTGCAGGCTGGGCCTTCTTCTCTCTCTGGTGTAGTCTGCTTGTCTGCTCTTAAGTCTGAGCTGTGCAGACCCCACTTCCTCTGCACTGGCCCTGTCCAGAAGTACTGGTCACGTCCCTAGGCTGAATTCTGCCATGCTTCATCTCCAAGTGGATTTTGTCACTCCAGAATCTATTCAGATTCACTTTTTAAGGTTTAGTGATGGGATTCACAGAGGAGCTTAGAGAAGTTGCTGTTTCCTTTCCGCCATCTTTGCTCCACCCAGTTTCTTTCACTCTTAAATGATAACAATAATACCATCTCTCCTGATGCAAAATGAAGGAAGCAGAAGCAGGAGAGTGTTGTGCAAAGAAGCAGCACCATTGTACAATGAAGAATTTGAATGACTTAACTGGCCTCAACAGTACAATGAACCAAGACAATTCCAAAGAAAAATAGCCTTCTTTGTTTCTTCCTTTTTATTTGAGTTTTCTTCTAAAAAAGTACTAATATGGGGGCGGAGCCAAGATGGCGGAGTAGAAACAGCTCATCCAAGCCTCTCTGCCCCCAGATTCTCCACAAACTATGTAAAAAAGGACTCTGAACAACTTCTGGAGCCCCAGCACCCACAGAACGACACAGAAAAGCTAACCTCCCGCTGAGGACAGCCCAGGAGCCCTGCAGGAAGGACCAGCGCAGCGGTCTGGGAGCCGGCAGCGCGCAGAGCGCAGAGCGCAGGAGCCGAGCCCAGCCGAGCCTAGGTCCACGTGAGCCGAGGTTTTAGCCCCAGGGCGGCAGGGCCAGCAGCCAGCTGGAGGAACCCCAGAACACCAGGAAACTCCAGAATTATCAACATAGACTTGCCTAGGACAAAGTAAGAGGTTAGTGTCCTGTGGACTTTGGGACCTGTATTTGGGGAATGCGTCAGCTCCCTCCCCTGGGGGCTAGAAGCTGCTGAGGAGACACGCCACTGTGTAGTTTTCAGAGGCATTTCCGGCTCCCAGCCTACAAATCGTGGGGAGATCCAGTGATCAGTCTTGGGGGGTAATCGCTCTTGCTTTAACCTCCCTGGATCTGGATTGTGATCTAGGTGGAAGTTGTGGGTGGGTTTATAGCTTGCCAGAAACGGAAGTTGCCCCCCACACGTTCGGGACGAAAATTCCTCTATCTGGCCTTAAAGCCATAGTGTGGCAACAAGCCCAAAAGTCAAGCAATTAAGTGGCAACATGCCAAGGCAAAGGAAACAGAAAAATGCAACCCTAGACTCCCATTTTGGGGGCATAGAGCGGGAAAAGGACTGTGAGGTCAGAAGCCCTGCTCCAAAAGCCCCAGGGGAAAACATGAGTGGGTTGCAGGCCATAGAGGACCTTAAGAAGGACTTTAAAAATCAAATAAGAGAAGTGGAGGAAAAATTAGAAAGAGAAATGAGAAGGATGCAGGAAAAAGTATGAAATGAGGGTCAACAGCCTGACTGAGGAAAACAACACCTTAAAAAATAGACTAGCTCAAATGGCAAAGGAGGCCCAAAAGGGCAATGAGGAGAATAATGCCTTAAAAAGTCGAATTTGCCAGATGCAAAAAGAATCTCAAAAGTTCACTGAGGAGATTCATTCCTTCAGAGTTAGACTGGAGCAAATGGAAGCTAATGACTTTATGAGAAATCAAGATGCTGTTAAGCAGATCCAAACAAATGAAAGATTAGAAGGCAATGTGAAATATCTCATGGGAAACCACTGACCTGGAAAATAGATCCAGGAGAGACAATTTAAAAATTATTGGACTACCTGAAAGCCATGATCAAGGAAAGAACCTAGAAATCACCCTTCAAGAAATTCTCAAGGAAAACTGCCCTGATGTTTTAGATCCAGAGGGCAAAATAGAGGTTGAAAGAATCTGCCGATCACCTCCTGAAAAAGATCCCAAAAAGAAAACTCCCAGGAATATTATAGCCAGGTTCCAGAATCCCCAGATCAAGGAGAAAATACTACAAGCCGCCAGGAAGAAACAATTTCAATATTGTGGAAACACAATCAGAATAGCCCAGGACCTGGCAGCTTCTACACTGAGGGATTGAAGGGCATGGAATATGATATTCCAGAGGGGAAAAGAACTGGGAATGAACCCAAGGGTCACCTACCCAGCAAAACTGAGTATTTTGTTTCAGGGGAAAATATGGTCATTCAGTGGAATAGAGGACTTTCAAGCATTCTTGAGGAAAAAACCGGAGTTGAATAGAAAATTTGACATCCAGATGCAAGAAGCAAGAGATGCCTGAGAAGGTAATCAGGGAAAAGAAATCAAAAGGAACTTATCAAAGTTGAACTACTTACATTCCTATATGGAAAAGCAATATCTGTGACTGATGATATCTTTCTCACTATGAAAATAATGGAAGAAGGGGGTGTGGTCATATGAATACATATGTGAATGTGTGTGTATATGGTTACATGTTATGGATAGAGGGCATAGGTTGAATTTGTTGGGAAGAGAGAATACTCAAGGGATGAAATTATGAGGTGAGAGAGGAAAGTGGCAAGAGGAGATGGGGAGAGACATGGTAGGGTAAACTATCTCATGTAGGGGAAGTGGGTGCAAAGGAGGGGGAGAATAAGGAAGGCTAAAAAGGCAAAACCACATTCACATTGAATTTGGTTCAGGGAGAAAATGACATACATACTAAATGGGATATCTCAACCTGCAGCAGGATAGGGGGAAGTGGGATGAGAGGAGGGATGATGGATGGGAGGGCATCCTTGGGGTGAGGGGAGGTTGGAAGTACCCATTATAGAAGAGGGACAGGATCATGTAGGGAATGGACCAGGTGGGGGGTGGGATGAGTGGGAGGGAATTATAAGCAGCCTTGTACAATATATCTACTATGATAATGTTTTGTATAGCTAGACATGTACAATATATACTGAATTACTTATCTCCCCAGAGGGAATGGGTGACAAGGGAGGAAGGAAATGGATCTGAAATTCGAGGTCTTAACATTAAATGTTTCAAATATATATAAATACTATTATTAATACTCTTTTGCTTATAATTGGGAGATAAGATGTGCAGGCATTGGGACACAAAGATTCACCTTCCTCTAATGGAAAAGTCGAAGGGGGCATGGGAGAAGGTATGGGAGAGAGCAGATTGGAGGAAGCGATATCTTGTGGGACTGCTATTCTGGGAGGTTGGGTAGGGGAATAATGGGGGGAAAATGATTGTAACTCAAAATCTGGCGGAAATGAATGATGTAAAACAGAAGTTAATAAAGTATTTGTTTAAAAAGCAAAAAAAAAAAAGTACTAATATGGAAATGTTTTATATCATTGCACTTATTTAACCTATATCAGATTGCTTTCCATTTCAGGGGATTGGAAGGGGTAGAGAGGGAAGGATAGAATTTGGAACTCATCTTTTTTTTTTTTTTTAACCTGTTACAATTGTTTTCACATATAATTGAGGGGATGTAATATTATGCATAAATATTTTTAAATAGCACCTCTCTTAGTATTGTTGTGCAAATTAAGTGAGATAATACTCCTAAATAACTTAGCATATGGGAGTCATTTATCAAATGCTTATTGTCTTCTTTCATAGATTATTCAATATTCCCTATCAGATTTCCCATAAAAAATTTTCTATTGCCCTTAATCTAACTGTGTTGTTTCATATTGCAGAATTTTTTATTAAAATTTGTAACAACTTAGGAAAGAATTACCACAAAATTCAAAGCACAGATCCATGATGATGATGATGATGATGATGATGATAACTGAACCTGTGATTTCCTTGGTATAAAATAATCCAGGTTAATGAAATTCCCTCTACAGTGAAGAGTGGTATCTTCTTTGCAATTTAGTCTTTGTATAGTAGCCTAAGATACAATGAGATTAAGTAATTTTTCTGTGGTCACAAAACCCATAAGTATAAGAAGATGGATACCAATCTTTTCTACTTTAAGATTAGCTCTCTATCTTCTATGCTATGCTGCCACTGTTTTCTTTATTACATATTTAGAAAATAATAACAAAGCATTTTGATTATTCACCTATTCCCTACTGATCTTTTTCTACTGTATATTTTCCCCAATTTAAATTCCTGTTAATATTTCATTTGTTAATGCATCTGTGGCCAGTGTGCATATTGTTCTCATTTCATTTTCTGCATTTTCCATAAATATGTAAAATTCTTCCTATCTTTTTGTTCTTCATATTTGCCATTCATATGGGGAAATCATCTGCTTATATTAACACATTACTTTATGATCTACAGGTAGAAGTTCTTAAAGTATTGTTCTATTAAAACTAAAGTTCATAGTATTTTATAAATATAGATATAGTATTTCATTGATAATATATGTATACAATTATATTTCTTTTGAAAAACATATAGTGTGTCAAATACTCAGTTTTATAGCTTCTATAATATTGTCATTGATTTCCAGAAAAAAAACAATTGCATCAATTTTAATTCTACCTTCAGTGCAATAGCACACTTAATCTCCACAGCTCAACATACTCCACAAGCCTTCATTTTTATCTATTCAACTATATATCAATTTAATGACTGGAGGCTGCATAATAGAGCCAACAAGGCATAGCTGCTGGACAACTGACCTTATAGTCAGAAAGACCTGTATTCAAACTTCTATTCTAACTTTCTGCATACATTAATATAGTCAAGCCATTTAGTATATAAGAAAAGGTAGTTAAACCACTAAATACCTTATCCATACTATAAATAATATGGGCAATCTATTAACTCCCAATCTTTTAAAGTTGATATTCACTAACAAACTTAAACTAAGTAATCAAATTAAAGGGTAATTCCCTAAATTATCAATAAATATTTCCTTGTAGTAGTTTTCTTCTTTTTTTTCCCCTTGGCTAACATTCTAGTTTATTTTTTTTTATTTGTTTGTTTTGATTTTTAGCTTGGCTATAGACTCCAAAACCCTTATATTGACCTTTGATTTGCTTCACAGGCTGAAACTAAGTGCTATTTCCTGTTACTGATGTTTTTGCAGTTACTGATAACATAGTTGAAAAGGTCATTGTAATGCCAGTAATTCTTTCCATGTTTGGTATTTTGAACATTACAAAGCCTAATGTTGTTTACAACTCTGTAAACACCTTTGCTCTTGAATAAACAAAGAGTTTGAGAAAAAGTTGAACAATATGAATTAAATAATATGGGAAAAATAGGACCTCTCTTCATTTTTCAAAGTATTGCTACATAAGAGATGGTTTAATCCCTGGTTAACACACAATGCAGCAATTATTATAAAAAAGTATGATTTTATTGGAATTCAGCAATAAAACTCAATAAATTTCATTTATCACATAAAATATGTAAGGCACTAGGGTAGACTCTAGGAAATGATGCAAGAGATATGACCATAAGCTGTACCTGAAAACTCAATTTTGTTTTCTATCAATTATAGTGAAACCACCATATTTGAACTCTAAAATTACCATCACTGCTGTACTTTAGGTAGTGTAGAGATGACAGTAAGGAAAACAAGGGACAGAACAGAGATACTAAATCAAGTTTATATAGAGAGGTCTATTTTGAAAGAAACACAGTCATGAAAGCAATAAGGGACTGGTTATCAACAAATCAAAAAGAAGTGAGAGTTCCAAATATTTGAGGTAAAGATATGTTCCTCTAATGGCAAGCAATGGAGTTCTTTGCTCCTTGTTACAAATATTCAAATATTTAAATAATTGATTAAATTATTTAAGTTTCTTTGAGTCTCTGCCTGTGATTATGTCAAGTCTTTGTTAGAAACAGAACCTGTGACACTCACAGTGGGAGGAACTTGCCAAAAGACCATATGAAAGGAGCAGCACAAGCTGGGACTAAGGAAAACTGAGAGGAAATATGGCTGTGGTGCTGGAACTCTGTCTATTCTGTCTGTTTATTTCACAAGCAGAAAGAGAATTGATGATCGTTCCAGTAATGTGTGTGAGTATTTTTGTAACTGTTAAGCTTGATATGTGGAGCTGGACCACGAGCTAGATGGGTAGTTGGAGTTACCTATCTGTGAACCCAGGTGATAGGTGGGTGAATTCAGGCAAGAGCCAGGAGCATGGAAGTGGAACCATGGATTTTGGGAGTCAGCCTTGAGTCAAAATGAAAGGACCTCTACTTGGGTACTTAGTGCTGACTGACTAGACTAAGACTTTCTGACCTAGGGGTTTGAAACCTATGTACTTTGTACCTCTTCAGGGTGATTGTTCCTTAAGTATGATTGAGTTAAGTATGATTGGAAGCCAGTCTTCAATTAAGAAGAAAGGAGACTTTAGGTGGGTGCTCTATATTGATTGATTTAGATTTTAACTTACTGAATGACAACTTTTGTTAAAAACCATGTGGTCGTATTAGTAATAATTTGTTATGTTATATAATTGTGAATGTTATACTTTGGTGGCTGTGAATGTTGTGTGGCTAAATAAATAGAGAGTCCACTGTAATATGTGATCAGAATCTTAAAACTATTCACAGAAGCAGTCCACAAGAGAACTGCCCCTGCTTGACTTTATAAGACATTATTGTTTTAAAAAAAGTGATTGAAAATGAATAATTACTGACATGTACACTTCAACAAAATATTTTATTTCATATCACATACCAATCTCTGTTACAGAAGATGGCATGAAGAATTTATTTAAAATATTTTTTCTTAGAAATCTTTATCAGATAATTTAGAAAAAAAAACATATAACATCAAGGGAATCCTTGATGAAGATGGAGGAAAAAAAACACTTCCACAAAAGTCATTCCATTCATAGCAGCCCACTGCCTCAGAGTCACATTGCTGACCACAGTTGTTGCAAATGCATTATCCTTCAATGCACAGGCTAGCAGAAGACTAAATGATGACATATTGTAGCAGCAAGCACTCCAACATCCCCAGGGTGGCTGCCAACACAGGTTCTTATATTTGCTTTTCTATAGGAAAGCAACTCAAAATGGGTTAACAAGCTTACTTTAATCAATCAAACATATAGTTTACCTAATTCAGGGGGAAAAGGTTAGCACCTTGAACTTCAAAGTATACAGACAGAACTTACAAGACAGAGAAACAAACAGACCAAGCAGACAGGTTTCCAAACTGTCCAACAATTACATCAATACTAAATCACAGTTACCAGAGAGGGAAGCATCAACATCTGGGTTTTCAAAGCTGGGGGGCTCTAAATGGCTTCCCAGAGTCTCATCTGGTCAAATCACACAACACTTCTCAAAGTGAGCTCCAAAGCAAAGCCTCAAATCAGGGATTATATAGTCTTCTTCTGGATCAGAGAATGTAACCACACTCTTGACCCCCTGCCCAATCACACAGCATCAAGTGTGTAGGCATTCCTGAAAACCAAGCCTCCTGCCACAGACTCCATGTGACCACATTCAGCCTATTAGGGGGCAGAGTATATTTTCAAATCAAGGAAGGTTCTCAGAGTCTCTTAAGCCCATCAAAGGGCCTAGGGGCAGGGAAGATCTTTCAATTTGCATTTCCATTAGAGTTTTTAAGAATTTTTGGAATTCCATGATTTTTGTATCATAGTCACTAAAGCAAGAAAGTGTGCTCTTTTGAAGAGGTGATCCCTATCATACCAGTCCCAAGAGCAAAGTCTCATTCACCCAGTACTAGTTACAGCTATGAATAAATTATGAAAATATCTCTAGTATGTACTACCTAGCTGTAATGACGTTTTGTGTTTAACTCAAGATAGTTTGAATGCTTATTTCTGAAAATAAGCCTAGGAAAATATAGAGAGGCAACCATAAAAGGTTGATGAGCCAATAAAGATGTGTATATATGTATAAACCCAAAAACATGTATATAACATGTGTGTGCATGCATATGAGCATGTATGCATATTTGACCACATAAAATAATGAAAACTGTCTATTGATTTACAGTTTGTTTTCAATACGTGTTGTTGGGAGTGAACTAACATTGAGACCACACATATTCTATGCCTTATAATAGAGTGTTAATTTTATATTTTTTCAAATATACCTTCCTCTGTTTTTGCAGATTTGTTTTATTAAACTTACCACAACACATTGAAACAAGTATGATAGATAAGTATGAATTTAAAACTCAAAATATAAGGTAATTCATTAGTTTTGTAGAAAATATTAATGAAACATTATTGTAACTTAAAGGAATTACACAAAATTACATGTACACACACACAAACACATTCACACAACTTTCTGCTAGACAGGTAAAAAAAATAGGGAAGAAGGACTTTGCAAACAAAGAAAGTTTAACAGTTTTCCTAGCTCAAGGAATTGTTGAAACTATTCTTTCCCTAAAGAATAGCTATGATATTTGAACAATTTTTACTCTACAGTTTGTGGCAGGCTATCACCAAAATGCAGCACCAATTATTTTAAATAAAATACTGCAACTACAAATACTTTTCTATATCAGGTAATTTGGAATACCTGTCTCTCTCAAATCTTTATTCCATACAAAAGTGAGTTTGGGTACTTATGCATTAGATAAGGGAGGAAGAAAATAACTATTATATATCTACTGTGTGCCACGTATTATGAAAAGTACCTCATAAATATCTGAGTTGATTATTGCAACAACCTTGGAAGGTAGATATTAATATACTAATATATCATTGAGGAAAATTAGGTAGACAAAGTTTAGGTGATTTCCCCAAGATAACATAGCTAGTAAGTTTCTAAGGCAAGATTTGAACTCAGGTTTTTTTATTCCTGGCCCACCACTCTATTTACTACACCAACTTGCTGCTTTGGACCTACACTAATACTCAACATCATTCTGCCCATACTGGAGATTAAATCAAGTGAAAACTAAACTTAAGATGCCATTACAATGGTGAATCATTCTTCGGCTCATATTTCTACTCACATGAGAATTCATATTCTTTAGCATGAAAATAAAATGAAAGATCTTCTATTACATTTCATGCATTATCCTGAATGATTGTGGTAGTTAGTGTTTATATAAGGCTTTAATTTTATGAAATATTGTAAATATTAACTAATTTCTTCCCCAGAACAACTCTATAAAATATATTCTGTTATGCCCATTTTATAGAGGAAAAAACTAAGGCTGAGAGATTAAAAGACTTTTCCAGGACCAGATAGATAGTAAATGTCTGAGCAAAGAGTTGAACTTAGGGCTTTTTGAGTCCAAGTCCAGCTTTCCTACTGTGCCACTTAGGTAGCTACTATAGAGGTCATACTCCTGAAAGAGTGAATGTAGAAGGAATTTTGGGGGGACAAGGGAAAAAATAGGTGGAACTTTTAAAATGATGCATTATTAATAAGTATTTAATATAAAATTATTTCAAAAGAAGACATAAACTTAACACATAATAAAATTATTATTGAGAGAAAAACTAAAATAACAAAAATAATAACAATAGGATAAAACAAAAATAGAAAAAAATAAAAAAATAATTAACTCTTTGAGTGTCCTGAGATAATAAAAAATACTAAAATAGCATTCATATGAAGTTGTTAGGAAATGACCATTAAAGTATATTGGATATGTGCAGAGAATAGACCCTGTGAAAAAGATCTGAGGTTTTTAATAGACTGTAAGTTCAATGTGACTTAAGTATAAGTAGCAGCAAAACAGCTGATGATACCCTAGACACCATTAAGAGAGTTCTATTATCATTAGGGAAATAGCACCATATATAGAGCACCAGGCCTGGAGTCAGATGGATCTTAGTTCAAATCCTATTTCTTACCCTATAAGCTGTGTGAATCTTGACAAGTCACTTACAAAGTACCTCAGCTTTCTTGTAAAATGGCAACAATAATATAGCCAACCAGCCAGGGTTGTTATGAGCTTGAAATGAGATAATAATTATAAAGTTTCTAATACACAATAAATGCTATATAAACATTAGATTTATTATCCAGAACATAGAAGATTACAGGATCATTGTACATTTTCCCTATTTCTGCCAGAAATGGAATATGGCATTGAGTTCTAAGTGTACAGATTTTAGATAAAGTAAATCAAGCAGTGGGTGACAAAATGAAGATAATGCCATGCAAGCATTGGCTGAAGGAAAGGAGTGTGTTTAGCCTTGAGAAGAGAAGCTTTGGAAGGGTTATTATTGTTATGTTCAACTGTGGGAACGGCATATAAAAGAAACATTAGAATCATTCTATAGTTACAAATAGCATAGCAATGACTCAAAGTGTAAAGCAGGTTTAAATTCAATATAAGTGGAAAAAAATCAAGAATTATTAGAGCTATGTAAGAATATGATAGACTTGCTTTGAATTCCTCATCCCTAGAGCTCTTCAAATTAAGGCAAGATGATCACTGATGGACTCTACATTAACTTCAATTTAGAAATCTGTGTTCCTATAAGCCTGTGACTTTGGATGAACAGAGCTCTCTAGAAAAAAAAAATTGACACTAACGAACAATGTTCAAGATAGGTTAATTCCGTTGGGGCGGCTAGGTGGTGCAGTGAGTAGAGCACCAGCCCTGGAGTCAGAAGAACCTGAGTTCGGATCCGGCCTCAGACACTTAACACGCACAAAAAACAAAAACCTATTCATGTGACCTTGGGCAAGTTACTTAACCCCAATTGCCCTCCAAAAAGCAAAAAAAAAAAAAAAAAAAAAAAAAAGATAGGTTAATTCCCTAGGAACAATGTTATAAATACATCATAATAATATAAGAGGAATTTATGGTGATGCAAAGGAAAACATAGGACTTCTAGATGGACTAACAATTCACTGAGTACCTGGTGGACTATTAGTAAAGCACTATCATTATGAAAAGACATGGTAAAGAATATGGTTTTATCCACTATTGCAACAATTTATTGCCATCCTTGATTAAGACATCCTGCAATTTTATCCAAAAACACTATTTTCACATTTGTAGAAGTATTTGGTCTGTTATCCTTGTCTCTTGCCCTTGAAGTAGAAATGTTTTCTTATTCTGAAAATAAATCCTATTGGCTGTATTTTACCTTTGCTCCTTTAATTGATCCTCATCTTTCCCTCACTTATAAAAACGTTTCCTTTTTACTTATCTATCCTAAGGCCTAAGAATGCTACTGATTGGCTATACACTCTAAGTGGGCCTAAAAGGATATAAAAAAGAAATCTGTAACCTAGGAATCTGAATTTGCTATTAACAAAATCAAATTCCCTAAAATACTAAGGAATCTCTACACTTCTAGTCGGGTTTCCCATCATTAATCCAAAGTCATCATATCAGGTAGCTTCTCCCAAGTGGTCATAAGATTTCCCTAACAGTGATATTTGTTATTTTTCTCCATGGTAGTATAGACATGTGGTTTTAATAGTGTAGAAAACTCCCTAGTGAAGAGATCCCCATTTCCACTGGAGACATCATTATGATATACTTATTTTCAAAATGCTAGAAAGGAGCAGAGCCAAAATGGCAGATTAGAAGGAACACAGGTTAGCCATAGAGCCAACAAAAGGTCAGGGTGAGATTTTTCTGGCCTATGAAAACTTAGGAGGTTAGCATGAAAACGTGGTGACACCAGATTAAAGACCTATTCAGAGCCCACTAATTGGTGGCAAAAGTGACCACAGCAGTAGTATTAGCAGTTTTGGAAACTCTCAGCCCAGAGAAGGAAAGGGGGTATCACAACTGGTAAGAAAGAGATTATATGGAGCCCTTTCCTGACACGGTGTACAGCTGGCACTGATTGGCAGCTCTATTGCCCATATTCAATTCTGGGTCACAGTTCCAAGACAAAGAGGAGCCAAAGAATTTGTGCCTGTGGGGGAGACAGGGACTTTTCTGTGTAAAGACTAGAATACAGATCAGGAGACCAGTGACCACACCTATCCCTACATCACATGAATTTGAAAGCAACAAACCTTTTCAGATCCCCAGAACTAGCTAGAACAGCATCATAAAAAAACCCAAAGCCTTGGATGTGATATAGGAAAATTATGAAAAAGAATTGAGTTTGGTAAAAGAGACAGAAATAACAAAAATAACACCTTAAAAACCAGAATTGCCCTAATATTTTAAAAAGACTCAAATATTTACTGAAGAAAAGAGTTCCTTAAAAAGAAAAAATAGCAAAAAGGAAATGAGGTACAAAATCTCAGCAAAGAAAATAGTTCTTTAAAAATTAGAACTGGAGGGGCAGCTAGGTGGCGCAGTGAGTAGAGTGCCGGCCCTGGAGTCAGAAGGACCTGAGTTCGGATCCGGCCTCAGACACTTAATGCACACACAAACAAAAACCTAGCCGTGTGACCTTGGGCAGGTTACTTAACCCCAATTGCCCTCCACAAAAACAAAAAAAAAAAAAAATAGAACTGGGAAACTGGAAACTAATTTATGAAACATCAAGAAATAATAAAACAAAGTCTAACAAAAGAAAAAATAGAACAAAATATGAAATATTTTATTGGACAAAAAACAACTGACTTGAAAAATTAATCAAGGAAACATAATTTAAAAATTATTGTTAATCATTTCAGTTGTGTCTAGCTCTTCATGACACCATGGCATGCCAGACCTTTTTCTCCTACTTCTAAGCTTCACTATCTACTGAAGTCTGTCCAATTTCATGTTTGTTTGTTTGTTTGTTTTTCCATAATACTATCTAACCATTTAATTCTCTGCTTTTGCCTTCAACCTTCCCCAACAAAGGGATGTTTTCCATTGAGCCCTGTTGTCTCATTATGAAGTCAAAGTATTTAAGCTTCATCTTCCTTATTTGACCTTCCAATGAAGAGCCTGAATTAATTTATTTCAATGTTGACTGATAATATCTCCTTGCTGCTGTCCAAGGGACTCTGAAAAGTGTTCTCCAGCACAATAATTAGAAAATGTCAATTCTGTGATGCTCAGCTTTCCTTATACTCTAGGTCTCACAGTCATATATTGCTAATGGGATAACCATAGCTTTGACTATAATAATCTTTATTGACAAGACGATGCCTTTGCTTTTTAGTAGGGTGTCCAGATTTGCCATAACTTTCCTTCCAAGGAGCAAGAATCTCATAATTTCATGGCCACAGTAACCATTTGCAGTGATCATTGAAGCCAAGAATATAAAATACGACACTGCCTCTATTTGCCAGAAACTGATGGGACTAGTTGATATGATCTTTGCTATTTTAAAATTCATGCCAACTTTTACACCTTCCTCTCTTGCCCTAATCAAGAAGCTTCTTAATTCTTCTTCACTTTCTCCCATCAGAATGTTATCATCTCCATATCTGAGGTTATTGATATTTCTTCTAGAAACCTTAATTCTGGCTTTTGATTCAGTTAGCATGCCATTTCTCATAGTATACTCTGCATATACATTTAATAATGAAGGTAACAATATACAACCTTATTGTATACCTTTTCCAAACTCAAATTAGTTGTTCCATGTTCAGTTTTAACTGTTGTTTGTTGATCTGTATATGGGTTACTCAGGAGTCAAGTAAGATGTTCTGGTACACCTATTTCTTTGAGGAATTGCCACATTTCATTGTGATCCACATAGTCAAAAGCATTTACTGTCATCAATGAAACAGAATTACATATATATCAACATGACTAATGTGAAAATACGTTAAATAAGAATGTATGTGTAGAGCCCATACCAAATTGCAAGTCATCTTGGGAAAGGAAGGGGAAGAGGGGGAGAATATTTAAAACTTATGGAAGTGAATATTAAAAACTAAAGAATAAATAATTTAATAAATTTTAAAAATACACTGAAGAGAGCAAAGGAAGGTTTAAAAGGGGACTGAGGCAAGCAGAGAGCAGTGTTAGAAATACTATGTTAGATTGGACATATACTTTTAATTGTGCACAATGGAGATTTGCATGTCATATGCAATTCTTTTTCTCCTATTTGTATGTGGATATGTTCATTTTAATGTCTATAAATTCATAAGAATAAACAAAACAGGGTTAAAGTAAAAGTGTGTGTGTGTGTTTGTGCATGCATGGGCATGTGTATTCCTGGAACTCTGTTGTTTATCTCCATAATCCAGTGAATCTTGACAATTCGATCTCTGCTTCCTCTGTCTCTTTGTAAACCAACCTGTTCTGGAAATTGTAGTTTCAAATATTGCTGGGCCCTATGTTGTAGAATCTTAAGTATAACCTTACTGACATCTAAGATTTGTAAAATTGTTTGGTAATTTGTACATTCTTTGGAATTTCCCTTATTTAGGATTGGGACATAAAACTGATTTTTTCAATACAGTGGTCACTGTTCAGTTTTCACATTTGCTGACATATTGAGTTCAGCACTTTAACAGCATCATCTTTTAAGGTTTTAAATAGTTCTCAGATCTTGTTGATAGGTCTGTGTTGATTTCACAGGCAGGTAGTGAATTGATGATGTTGCTAGCAATGTATATAAATATTATTGTGGCTCTGTTAAGCTTTGTCTTCCCAGAAACAGGAACTGTAAAGGACTTGAAGTAGACTGGACACTGTGAATTTCAATATGGAACAGGAACTGGACAAAGAACTGGACATGGAGCTGGACAAGGAACTGGGAGCTGCCTGCCTTTGAACCTAGGTGAAAGTTGGAGGTGATATTATAGAAGAACAATGGAAGCTGAGAGCTAGCCTCAAGTCAAGGTGAAAGAAGACTTTACTTGGGTGCTGTGTACTGATTGAGAAGATTATGATTTACAGTGGGGTGGATTATCTGTGTATTTTCCACTACCCCTTAAGAGGGGTAGTGAGTAATGACTGATGACTGAGTAGTGACTGATTTATAACTTAGTGTGCCCCATTAGTGGAGAACTTTGATTATTGTATTTTGTGACCCTTAAGGAGGCAAGCCTCCTTAAAGATGATTGAATGATTAAGTTACTAAATGACTGTACTTTGTTGAAAACTATTGTGACCACTGTGGTGAAAACTATGTGGCCATTTTAGTGATAAATCATTTGGAATGCTGTATTTTTATTTTCTGTGATAAGTTGTAACTTTGTGAATGTTGTAACTTGATTTTCTGTGAATATTTTGCTTTGATTTGTTATTTAATAAATAGAGTGTTCACTATACTTTGTGATCAGAATTTCAAAAGCTGCTCACAGCAACCATTCTCTGGAAAGCTGCTTGTGTATGGCTTTACAAACACTAAAATAGATATCTAACCAGGCTGAACCTCATGGTCCTTGGAAATGAGACCAATACTACTGCATATTTGGAGAAGGCACGGAAATGCTGTTTTACGATGATTTTTTTAAATATATATTCAAGGTTCTAGTCTTCTTAGTCCTGGGTCAGTTCTCACATTGCTGACTCCCTTACTTTGACTCATCATATGTCACCCGTTAGAAGTCACTTGATAAAATCTGATATACAGTAAAATCACATGTACTTATGCTTGTATATCACATTTGTTTATGTCTCTTGAGACTAGTTCTTAAAGTTGATTAACCTACCATATCTGACATTGTGAAAAAGATTTAAATTGATGTTCTTTAGCCATCTATCTAGGTCAGAAAAAAATACTTCATACTACTATAAAACTTACCTTTAAAATACATGGGACACAGTGCTGATTTGTCAACATTGTTGGGAGACAGTCCATTAGCATATAACAAGGAGTCTTTCCAGAAGCCCCCAACTTTCCTGACAAAACCCTCTTTCCCACCTTCACTCTTATCTGCATGCTAAACTCTTCCCCCAACCCCATCTGCAAACCTTCAGTAGCTAACTCAGAGTCTTTGTTCCATATTAACCTTTGAATCATTCTTCCTTAATAAATAGTTGTAAACCTGATCCCTTCAGTTCTACATCTACCCCTTCCTATCATAAGGCAGACATAGCCACTCACACCAACTAGATGAGGGGTTAGTTACCAATCATCTGGTAATACCAATGACTCAGTGGATTTAATCATTTGCCCTATACCCTACGCACCAGACCTTACCATTTTCTCAGATCCTATGGCCTTCTTTATAGGTATTGCCACAATTTGAATCTGAGCTCCTTGGAAACAGTGACTAGGTCAATTTTCTGCTTATATCCTTGGCATTTAGCACAGATCTCAGTACAAAGTGCTTGATAAATGCTTTGTTTAAACAGTTACATTCATTCATTCATTCATTCATTCATTCATTCAAAGGACAATGTGGTATAGTTGAAACAATATTAAAAAGAAAAAAATTATTACTAGGTTCTGGTCCTGGTTATACTTTGAGCTATGTGACCTAAAGAAAGTACTTAAACTCTCTAAATATGTTGCCCTTCAGGCTCAAGGTAAAAAATAGAAATGCCTGTGTATCATTAAATGCCCTTTACATTCTAGGCCTACACTGTCACTCCAGACTTAATACAGATACTTACTTCTATGCACTCTATAATCTAGTCAGTCTTACCTTTCACACATCATATTCCACATCTCATTTTTATGCCTTTTCAAAGATCATGCTAAAGACCTGAAATGCATCCATTCCTTACTCCGACCTCTTCTTTCATACCTTATATCAACTATCTCTTTCATGAGACAGGAAATTTCCTGATCCTCCCAAAAGCTAATGCCACTGCCCCAACCCTTTATTTTTTTTCTATTTTTAATATTTATTTTATGTTTACTTATGTACATCTTGTTACCCCAAATTGAACATTAATTTCTTGTTTAAGAAGTATAAAACTTATTTTTAAGACTAGCAGGGTCTGCTGTTGCTTTTGCTTTATATCTTCATTACAGATAGCAGTGTTTGACCCACAGAAGTTATTTAATAAATGTTTATTAACTGAGTGATTGAAGCCAATGCTGAATAGAATGGGTATATACTGAAAAGCTGCTTGTAGTTTTCTCTTTCCTTGAGTGCTTGTTCTAAGTATAAGAAGTTAATTTCATAGTACCTCACAATGTACCCTAAAGCGTGTGTTATAAAAATCAAAGGCTTTCCATAGCATTGGGAAAACTACATTTTTTCAAGTCAGTTAATTCTCAAGGCAGAAGAATATATACAGAAGGTAGAATCAAAATTATACAATCCATTTGAACAAAACTTGAATCAGCATGCCCACAGTGTAGAAGAATGAGGTACATAAAAGAATTTAATACAGTTGAAGATTCACATGAGAAAACAGACACAAACCATATAGATAAAGCAGGTGCAAAATGAACTTCGAATGAAGAAAATGAATTTATATCACACTAGATAATCCATATCAGATGGATACTGATTCAAGATACTTAATTTGAGAAAGACTTTGTATCAAAAATTAAATCTTTCAAATCACAAGAGAATCTGTACATGCAAACAAAAAATAAAGACATTTTAGCTCAAAGTATATACAGTACCAAATAGTACTTTACAAAAGGATTGAACCAAAAATTTACCTAAGAGAAGAGATTATTTCTTCTTTTTTATGGATACATATTTTTAAATGCTACAACATAAACTTAAAGATTATGTGCATCTAGGAAAGTGATGTAAAAGAAATTATGAACAATAATCATGACAAACAAAGGAAGTAGAGTGAAAGAGAAAGAAATAACAGGTGAACAGTTTGAGTCTTCTCTGGTATCCACAAAATATTAAGACTTAAAGGAAGATTTCCATTGGGGGGGGAGAAGTGGTATGGAACAGAAAGACAGACTGACAGACAGAAGAGATACAGAAACAGAGTCACATTGAAAAAAACAAGTGTCTTCAAAGGATCTCTCTTTAAGCCTTACTCAATACTCTTTGTCTATATTCTTTTCTTTTGCTTTTTTTTAGGACAATTGAAGTTAAGTGAGTTTCCCAAGGTCACATGGCAAGTGTTGAGTGTCTGAGGCCAGATTTGAACTGAGGTCCTCCTGACTCCAGGGCCAGTGCTCTATTCACTGTGCCACCTAGCCACCCCTTTGATCTATATTCTTAACCATAGCTTACAGAATGTTGAATAGAGATTTAACTAAAAAGAATCCATAGACATTATCCAGTCCACTCTTTTCTCATTGTACATTTGAAAAAAATTGATGTCTAAAGAAGTTAAAGGAGTTTTCCCATATAGTATGTATGTATAGTATGTGTACAGGGCTTAGGTTTTATCCCAGGTTTTCTCACTCCAAATCCAGTGTCATTTCCATTGTAAGAATCTCCTTCTAAGCATGTTCCTTGCTACTATTACCTAGAACAACTCAGCACTCCTCCTTGAAAATTTTCCTTTCCAATTTCTAACAAATTTAAAAATCAATGAATGTGTCTTTTCCCATAGAACAAGACAGTTTTAAGTAAGGAGGTACTTCTCTACTGACAACAAGTTGCCACCTTCTTTAATTTTACCAGATTTTACTGGGATTTAACATGATGAAATAAAAGAGTCAAATAAGAGGGGGTCAATTTTTGAGCCCTCATATCTCCCAACAATTAAAAGGTGCTTTGAAGTCAGTTATAATTATTATATTGCCAATTGTAACTAAGAAGGAAGATTAATGGCATAGTTCTGTCCTGACACAATTCCAGAGCTAAGGTGCAAGAAGCAAGTTGTTCCCCGGGCTTGGTATAACAACAATCCCTTGTGCTCACCCTTTAATGATCTCAAACACAGCAAAATCCCAGAATTGTTTCACATAATTATTGTACCATGTGCTTGAGGTCAGACTAGTACCTGCTGTATGAAACCCTGATATGAATCAAACTTTTCACATTATTGCACATTATAGCCCTCATTGTCAGGGCTATAGTTCACTTCATAAGCATAGGTATAAGTATTGAGAATTGCCTACACCAAAGTGGGTACCCCCCACTAAAGGTGGGGATCTGGCAAGTGTTTTTGTTTTCCAGCCATTTCCATCACTTTGAAATCAAACTTTTGCTTGATTCTCTACTCTCCTGTTTCTAGCCTGCTTTGTTCTGTTCCAGCCACCCACAGGTTACAGGCTGGTTCCATCTAGTTGACATCATCATGTAAAAAACAAATTCTTTAGATTGATTTTTAATACTTCAGGAGATGAGGATATCAGGCCAGTTTGAACAATAAATCAATAAGCATTTATTAAATGTCTACTATTTTTCAAGCAATGTACTAGTGTACACATTATAAATAGATTTGTTATATGTGTGTGTGCAAATTAATATATTAAGTACAAGATAATATTTTATAAAATGCATACAAATAAAAAGAGAAAAAGATCTCTCAAGCAGATTGCATTATATCAAATAAATAACATATAAATAAATATAAAACACGTAGAGTTTAAAAAGATATTTCTTCATGGAGAACACGTCATTTGCTATTTTTTCACATGATTTTTTTTAGGTTCCTAATGGCTGTTGTTGCGATTCAGAGGTTATTCCACTCATAAACTTCTGGATCAAAAAATACAAAAAAGAGTCTTAGTTTTTCATTAAAAAGGAAGTGAAAGTGTTGGGTTTACCTGTTAGAAATCTTCTAGAGATACTTATTCATAACATCCTTCACTAAATATATCATGGCATACACTCCTGGGAACAAATCAACTCTTTTAACTAATTCACCAGTTACAGATCAATTCTTAGGGTGTTTTATTGAACTAACTGATGGATTTGTTCAAACAACTTATTAATAACTATTGGTACTTTATTAGTAACTAGATAGTGAAATGTTGGTGTATTCAGTATTCAAAGCATTTGAAAACACAAACAGGAGATAAAATATCAAAATTCCAATTATAGGATAAGTGATAATACTTTTTAAGATTAGTGTAAAGTTTGTAGCAATATGTCAAAATGTCCATAATTCCATGAAAACAAAGGACTTAATTTCATTTTTGTAATAATTCCAATTATAACAAAAATACTTTTCAAATATATTTTATTCACATGAATAATCATATGTACGGATTGTAAGAGGACATTTTTAAGCTTCCTATTGTGGACATTTAACAGATGTCTAATTAAACACTGACAATGAGTTCCAGTTAGATGATATTTGGCAATCCCTCAGTTGTGTCTTTTTTCTGTTAAAAGAAACTAGGAAATAAAAAGAATTCTCATAAAGTATATTAGCTTTGTAACATTGATAAAAGGAAAGGCAGTTGTAATTTTTGTTCAAGTTCCTAATATGTGCGGATTATACATGGGCTTGCCTACAAGCATATATACCAGTACACACATATAGATAGATAGGTAGATAGATAGATAGATAGATAAACATATATGTGAGTGTATATGTATAAATACACATATTCTGTGCATTTATCTTCATATGCATTTAATTAATACATGTGCAAATCTATATTCAAGTATGTGCGCAACTATTTTAAAAGTCACATTCATTTCTTTGTCACAAACAAATATATAGAAAATATTCAACAACACAATTTCTGAAAAGGAGCAGGTGATTTTTCTGGCCAGCAGACTATAGATTCTATCACAATACCTAAAGCAATTTTTTAGTCCAAATATAAGCTAAAATTATCTACTCAGCATTTAGGAAGAGAATGGTGCAGCTTATACTGCACCATTCATTAGAAGGCAACATAGCTGAATCGTGGCACAGCATATGGAAACATTCATTAATTTGATGTTCCAATTTAGTTAATTATACAGAAAAAAAATGGTGTAAAATGTACAATTCAACCATTCCCTTGAACTGAAGGGTAGTGAGGACACTAGAGATTGCCTCAAGCAATATGTAACAATATGAATAAGGGTAGGACCAAATAATCATGACAGCTGCATAGCAGCAGAATTTTTCTCCACAGAAGTATCAATTAATTGCAGAATTCAGAGAAGTCTCAGTGCTTCATATATCTCAATTCTCCTCATTGAAGCAAGAGGAAATTGGTGTCCAGAGAAGAGAAGTGATTTGCTCAATAACACATATCTAGCAAGTGGGAAAATGCAGGGCTTCTGACTTCTAGTTGAGTATTCTTTCCATCAAATCAGGTTCTCCTTAGCTAGTAACAGACAGCTCAATATTCCTTCATAAAGAAATGCTTTAAATGGAGGAAAATGCCACTGGGATGTGACTGGGCATGCTAATTTATAGCTGCAAGCATTGTTTGCTTGGTGCCACATAAACATAGTTAGTGTATTATGAAAAATTTTATAAAGGTGATAGGCAATATTTGTAAAACAAACTTGTGGTTCAACAGAGCATGTACTTGTTCTGCATTTATGTTACAGAAGTATGGATCCCAGAACTTAACAGAGCACCACACCAGATGGAAGCAGTGGTACAACTATTTTTGGAAATGGCTTACACTGTTCGTTTCTGGAATTATTAAACACTGTTTTGAGGGCCATCTGCAAAAATAAATAAATAAAAGACTTTTTTCCAGTTAATAGCAATTGTTTCCTTTATACAATGTGTCTGTTGTCTTTGGGGAAAATTGATTTATTTTACATATGATACTCAGTAAACAATTTAATCATTCCTATCTTCTTTAGATTTTTATTTTAGATGAAACTCGTAGCTTCTATAGTAAGCTAAAATAAAGTTATCAAACTGAATGATGTTGTATTTTCCCAGAGTTTTAATAGAAACTTGGATATTCCAAGACTTTTCCCAGAGTTTTAATAGAAACTTAGATATCCCAAACTACATAATTCCTGGTTCTTGCCTTCCATTTTCACCCCTCAAGAAGATGGAGGAAGTAAGAAAAAGAAGAGAGTAAGAATGACAGAGAAAGGCATATGAATAAAAGAGTGAGACATAATAAATAATATAGATGTGTACCCAGAAGGAAACATATCTTTACCTTCAAACCTCAGGCTGTGATTGCCACTTGGCCCCAGCACAACTTCAGATAAATCATGTTAATAAGCTGATGGTTTCTTAAAGTATGAGGTGATATCCTATTCAAATTTTATTAAGATAATCCCTTATTTCACTTTTCAGACCAAATAATGGTAACACTTGTGTATGCCACTATTTAAAAATATAAAAATTCAAGTTTGTAAAGCCTCCTGAAGCAGACAATGTGTGCATTTGTTATTCTCATTTCTAATAAAGGCTCATGAGAGAAAATTTACTCACTGATTTCAAGCATTCTCTTCTGAAATTCCTAATCTGTCTCTTAAGATACATGTGAATAAATCATAAAATAAAGCTTCTGAATTTAAACAAACCTTTTGATAAATGCAACAATAGGATACAAGTAATGCAAATTCCTACTTGTGACCAGTGTTGGAAGTATCTAGAGTTTGGATAAGACATGTTGCCATTCTAATGGTGTTTACATTTTAGTAGGCAGATAGAATACCATCCCTACATAAGAATATTAGAGTTAGAAAAAAAGTGGTGGGTGAAGTTTGTGGAGAACGTCAGTCAATAAATTTACTAGTGGCAAAAGATACCAAAAAAATTGTGAAAGAAGGTGTTATTTGAGATTTAGTCTTTAAAAAACGTTAGGTATTCAGCAGAATGAATGGAAGTAAGGAATTACAAGCACATTAAGCAAGGCACAGAGTTCGGGGCATGTTCAGAATGAGGGTTTCTTCTGTATCTGTAATGAAGAGAATAATATGTAGTTAGACTGGAAAGAGAGTGGAGGTTGATTTTGTAGAACCTTGAACATTAGCCAAAGTAGGTTGAATTAAATTGGAAGGAAGGAAGGAAGGAAGGAAGGAAGGAAGGAAGGAAGGAAGGAAGGAAGGAAGGAAGGAAGGAAGGAAGGAAGGAAGGAAAAGAGTTCTTGCTCTGTTGTAGCTTATATTGTTTGTGCTTTGTTTTAAAAGAGGGCCAATGACATAACATCTTGACTTGTGCATGAACTGAATTTAAGTGAGTCAAATTTGCAAAGTCATCAGCCTCACTCTCTTTTCCAGTCATTGAAATCCAATGACAAGACGAAAGTCAGGACAACTAGTGATGGCCCAGGATGCAGTGGATGACTTTGGCATCTTTCATGCCCAATCAGTCCCTAAGTGTTCCATAATGCCAGATTCAGCCAACTTTGCAATGACAGGACAAATTGTTGACATCTTCCCATCCTTCCACTGGTAGTCTTCACATGTGTGGGGTAGACACTTCCCTAAGTCACTGATAAGTCTGAGGCCTATTGATTACCCTTAATATTACTTAACTACCAAGACAGTTTACTGGAGTGAGCCTGCTTCCCATACTATAGGTTCTTGGAGAGTTGAGTTCCTGGTGGGCACCAAAGGTAGATAAGCAGCCCTGAAAAGAGCTTGGCAAGCCATCACACAAGAGGTACTTGTCATCCTTGAATACCCCTTACACCTACATAGCTTATATTATGTTAGTGAAGGCTGGTAGAGGAACAGTACATAAACAAATGAATAAATAAGCTGAAAACAATATGAGGAGGGAGAATTCACCATTAACTAGGGGCATCAAGAAAGTCTTAATCTTAGGAAATCTCATTAAACTAGTCAAAGAAGAGAACAAGCTATCACACTTTGCAGATGATATGATGATATACTTGAAGAATCCTAGAGAATCAAGTAAAAAAACTACTTGAAACAATAAATAAATTTGGCAAAGTTGCAGGATATAAAATAAACCCACACAAATCCTCAGCATTCCTGTATATCTCTAATGAAATTCAAAAGCAAGAGATAGAAAAAGAAATCCCATTTATAGTTACTGAAGACATTATAAAATATTTGGGAATCTACCTGCCAAAACAAACCCAGGACCTATATGACCACAACTGCAAAACACTTCTCACACAAATAAAGTCAGATCTAACTAATTAGAAAAATATCACTTGCTCATGGCTGGGTCGAGATAATATAATAAAAATGACAATTTTACCCAAACTAAATTATATATTTGGTGCTATACCAATCAGTTTACCAAAAAACTAATTTATAGAGTTAGAGAAAATAGTAACAAAATTTATTTGGAAGAACAAATGGATTAGAATATCAAGAAAATTAATGAAAAGAAATGCTAGGGAAGGTGGACTGCATTATACAGCAGCAGTCATCAAAACTACTTGGTAGTGGCTGAGGAATAGAGTAATGGATCAATGGAATAGATTGGACGCACGAGATCCAGCAGTTAATGAGTATAATAATATCTTGTTTGAGAAATCAAAAGACCCCAGTTTTGGGGATAAGGAGGCACTATTTGACAAAATCTGCTGGGAAAACTAGAATATAGTGTGGCAGAAACAGGGCATAGAACATTATCTAACACCATATACCAAAAGCAGTCTAAATGGGTGCATGATCTAGGTATAAAGGATTATACTGTAAGTAATATGGGAAAGCAAGGAAGAGTTTACCTGTCAGATTTGTGGAGAGGGAAAGACTTTAGGACCAAACAAGAATTACAGAGCATTATAAAATTCAAAAGGGATAATTTTGATTACATTAAATTG
The DNA here is from genome assembly GCA_011680675.1 of Gymnobelideus leadbeateri. Taxonomy (NCBI): domain Eukaryota; kingdom Metazoa; phylum Chordata; class Mammalia; order Diprotodontia; family Petauridae; genus Gymnobelideus; species Gymnobelideus leadbeateri. The sequence goes on along the minus strand of WOXC01004213.1, from coordinate 196,502 downwards.
AAAATCTTCTGTACAAACAAAGCCAGTGTAACTGAGATCAAGAGGGAAGTGGGAAATTGGGGGAAAAATTATAACCTATGTCTCTGATAAAGGACTCATTTCTAAAATATACAGACAATTGAGTCAAATCTATAAGAAGACAAGACATTCCCCAACTGATAAATGATCAAAGGATATGAACAGGCAGTTTTCAGAGAAAGAAATTAAAGGTATCTATAAGCATATGAAGAAATGCTCTAAATCACTATTGATTAGAGAAATGCAAATCAAAACAACTCTGAGGTACCACATCTCTCCAGTCAGATTGGCTAAGATGACAAAAGAGCAAAATGACAAATGCTGGAGAGGATGTGGGCAAATTGCAACATTAATGCATTGCTGGTGGAGTTGTGAACTTATACAACCATTCTGGAGAGCAATCTGGAATTATGTCTAAAGGGCTATAAATAACTTCATACCCTTTGACCCAGCAATACCAATTCTAGAGCTATATCCCAAAGAGATCATAGAAGTGGGAGGAAGACCCAGATGTACAAAAATATTTATAGCAGCTCTTTTTGTGGTGGCAAAGAATTGGAAATTAAAGGGGGTGCCCATCAATTGGGGAATGGCTAAACAAGTTTTGGTATATGCATGTAATGGAATAGTAGTGGGCTATAATAAACAAGGAGCAGACAGACTTCATATTTACCTGGAGAGACTTATACAAACTGATGCTGAGTGAGAAGAATAGAACCAGGAGAAATTTGTATACAATCACAGACACAACATATGTGTGATGAACAACTATTACTGACTGGAATCTTCTCAGCAATGCAGTGATATGAGTCAATCCCAAAACACTCATGATGGAGAGTGAAGCCTACATCCAGAAAAAGAACTAGAAAGAACTGAGTTTGAATCCTTATTGAAGCAAACTACTTGATCTTTTTCTTTTCATTGTTTGGTTTTATTTCCTCTTTACCATTTTTCATTCCATCTAGTAAAATATGCCTTTGTAACCTGACTAATGTCTAATGTGAAAGTATCTGCAAATCCTATACTGGATTATATGCCATCATGGGAGTAGGGGGAGGGAGGGAAGGGAAATTTGATACTCAAGAAACTATGGAATTGAATCTTGTATACTAAAAATTAACAAACAAATTTTTTAAAAAATCAGGAAGTCTTCATCAAGATAGACTATCCACTTCTCGTGATTATATATATGCTATCTTTTTTAAATTAATTAATTTTTTAAGTTTTCAATATTCTTTCCACAAGGTTTTGAGTTGCAAATTTTCTCCCCATCTCTCCCTTACACCCCACCCCAAGATGGAAAGCATACTGAATACACCTTCCCCCAATCTGCCCGCTTTTATATCCCCCTCCACCCTCATCCCTTACTTTCTTGTAGGACAAGATGGATTTATTTATCCCATTGCCTGTATATCTTATTTCCCAGTTGCATATAAAAACTATATTAACATTTGTTTTTAAAACTTTGAGCTCCAGTCTCTCCCTTCTTTCCTCCTCACCCATCCCAACTGGGAAGACGAGCAAGTCAATATAGGTTATATGTGTGTAGTTACACAAAACATTCCCATGGCAGTCATGGTGTGAAATACTAACTATATTTCCCTCCATTCTATCCCACCCCCCATTTATTCTATTTTCTCCTTTGACCCTATCCCTTTTCAAAAGTATTTTCTTCTAAATGCCTTCTCCCGCAATCTGCCCTCATTTCTATCATCCCCTATCTTATCCCCTTCCCCCTAACTTCTTCTAGGCTAAGATACCCCATTGAGTGTGTATGTTATTCTCTACTTAAGCCAAATCCAATGAGAGTAAATCTGACTCATTCCCTTTCATCTCCCTTCTCTTCCCCTCCATTGGAACAGCTTTCTCTTGCCTCTTTTATGAGAAATAATTTACCCTATTATGTATATGTGTGTATGTATAAATACACACACACACACACACACACACACAGACATACACACACTTCCCAACTATCCTCATATTGAGAAAAGGCTCATGAGTTACAAATATCATCTTTCCACATAGGAATATAAATACTCCAGTTTTAATAATTCCCTTATCTTTCTCATTCCCATTCACCTTTTCATGTTCCTCTTTCTTCCTGTATTTGAAACCCAAATTTTCTGTACAGCTCTGACTTTTCATCAAGAATGCTTGAAAGTCCTCTATTTAATTGTATGTCCATATTTTCCCCTGAAGTATTATACTGTTTTGATGGGTAGGTTATTCTTTGATTTAATCCTAGATCCTTTTGCCTCCAGTACATCATATGCCAAGTCCTTTGATCTCTGTAGAAGCTTCTAGATCTAGTGTTATCCTGATTATGTTTCCACAATATTCAAATTCTTCCTTCCTGACTGCTTTCAATATTTTCTCCTTTACTTAGGAACTCTGGAATTTGGCTCTACCATACTTATGAGTTTTCTTTTTTGCATCTTTGTCAAGAGGTGATGGTGAAATTTTTCAATTTCCATTTTGCCTTCTGTTTCTAGAATATCAGGACAGTTTTCTTTGATAATTGCTTGAAAGGTCATGTCTAGGCTCTTTTTTGATCCAGGTAGTCCATTAATTTTAAATTTATCTCTCCTGGATTTTTTTCCCAGGTAAGTGGTTTTTCCAATAAGATGTTTCATATTAGCTTATATTTTTCATTCATTTGTATCTGTTTTATAACATTGTGCTTTCTCATAAAGTCATTAGCTTCCATTTGGTCCAACCTAATTTTGAAGGAATTATTTTCTCCAGTGAGTTTTTGAAATTCTTTTTCCATTTGGCCAATGCTGTATTTTACGCATTCTTCTCATTGGCTTCTTGGGCCTCACATGCCTTTTGAGTTAGGCTATTATTAATGTGTTATTTACTTCAGTATTTTTCCATCTCCTTTAGCAGGCGATTGACTTGCTTTTTGTGATTTTCTTGCATCAATCTCCTTCCCCTTCCCAGTTTTTCCTCTATGTTTGATTACTTGATTTGTGAAATCCTTCTTGAGCTCCTCCATGGGCTGTGACCAATTCATATTTTTCTTGGAGGCTTTTGATACAGGAGTTTTGATTCAACAGTCTTCTTATGGTTCTCTGTTTGGATCATATTTGTCACCAAAAAATAATTCTATAGGGGGCGGAGGCAAGATGTCGGAGTAGAAACTTCGCGTCCAAGCCACTCTGCCCCCAGATTTCCTCCAAACTATGTAAAAGGGGACTCTGAACAACTTCTGGAGCTCCAGCACCCACAGAACGACACAGAGAAGCTAACCTTCCGTTTAGGACAGCCCAGCAGCCCTGCAGGAAGGACCAGCATGGTGGTCTGGGAGCCGGCAGCGCATAACTCGCAGAGCTCGGGGAGCCCAGCACAGGTCTGGTCCTCCTGAATTGGGGTTTTAGCCCCAGGGTGGCAGAGCCAGCAGCTGGCTGGAGGGACCCCAGAACACCAGCAGCTGTGGAGATTCCAGAATTATCAACAAAGACATGCCTAGGAAAAAGTGAGAGGTTAGTGCCCTAAGGACTTTGGGACCAGTACTTGGGGAATGTGTCGGCTTCCTCCCCTGGGGGTTAGAAGCCACTGAGGAGACACACCATTCTGTAGTTTTCAGAGGCAGCTCCAGCTCCTGACCTGTGAACTGTAGGGAGATCCAGCGATCAGTCTTGGGGGGGTAATCACTCTTGCTTTAACCTTCCTGGATATGGATTGTGACCTGGGGTGGGGGTCGTGGGTGGGTTTCCAGCTTGCCGAAAACGGAAGTTGCCCCCCCACACATTCGGGATGAAAATTCCCTTATCTGGTGGCAAAAAGCCATAGTGTGGCAACAAGCCCAAAAGTCAACTAATTAAGTGGCAACATGCCAAGGCAAAGGAAACAAATTAAACATAAAAATGCAACCCTAGACTCCTACTTTGGGGTCAAGGAGGGTCGAAGCATGGAGCTGGAAGAGAACTGTGAGGTCAGAAATCCTGCTCCAAGAGCCCCAGGGGAAAACATGAGTGGCTTGCAGGCCATGGAGGACCTTAAGAAGGACTTTAAAAATCAAATAAGAGAAGTGGAGGAAAAATTGGAAAGAGAAATGAGAAGGATGCAGGAAAAGTATGAAATGAGGGTCAACAGCCTGACTGAGGAAAACAACACCTTAAAAAACAGACAAACTCAAATGGCAATGGAGGTCCAAAAGGGCAAGGAGGAGAAGAATGCCTTAAAAAGTCGAATTTGCCAGATGGAAAAAGAATCTCAAAAGTTCACTGAGGAGATTCATTCCTTCAGAGTTAGACTAGAGCAAATGGAAGCTAATGACTTTATGAGAAATCAAGATGCTGTTAAGCAGATCCAAACAAATGAAAGATTAGAAGGCAAAGTGAAATATCTCATGGGAAAAAGCACTGACCTAGAAAATAGATCCAGGAGAGACAATTTAAAAATTATTGGACTACTCAAAAGCCATGATCAAAGAAAGAACCTAGAAATCACCCTTCAAGAAATTCTCAAGGAAAATTGCCCTGATGTTTTAGATCCAGAGGAAAAAATAGAGGTTGAAAAAATCCACTGATAACCTCCTGAAAAAGATCCCAAAAAGAAAACTCCCAGGAATATTATAGCCAGGTTCCAGAATCCCCAGATCAAGGAGAAAATACTACAAGCAGCCAGGAAGAAACAATTTCAATATTGTGGAAACACAATCAGAATAGCACAGGACCTGGGACTGAACCCAAGGGTCACCTACCCAGCAAAACTGAGTATTTTGTTTCGGGGGAAATATAGTCATTCAGTGCAATAGAGGACTTTCAAGCACTCTTGAGGAAAAAAACAGAGTTGAATAGAAAATTTGACATCCAGACGCAAGAAGCAAGAGATGCCTGAGAAGGTAATCAGGGAAAGGAAATCAAAAGGAACTTATCAAAGTTGAACTATTTACATTCCCATATGGAAAAACAATAACTGTGACTGAGGAAATCTTTCTCACTATGAAAATAATGGAAGAAGGGTGTATGGTCATGTGAATACATATGTGAATGTGTGTGTATATGGTTACAGTTATATATGGATAGAGGGCATAGGTTGAATTTGTTGAGAAGGGAGGATACTCAAGGGGTGAAGTTGTGAGGTGAGAGAGGAAAGTGGCAGGAGGAGATGGGGAGAGACAGGGTGGGGTAAACTATCTCATATGGAAGAAGCAAGGGGAAGTGGCTGCAAGGGAGGGGAAGAATAGGAAGGCAAAAAGGCAAAACCACATTCTCATTGAATTTGGTTCAGGGAGAGAATGGCATACATACTAAATGGGATATCTCAACCTGCAGCAGAAGAGGGGGAAGGGGGATGAGAAGAGGGATGGGAGGGCATCCTTGGGGGGAGGGGTGTTTGGAAGTACCCATTATAGAAAAGGGAGAGGATCAAGTGAGGAATGGACCAGGTGGGGGGTGTGATGAGGGGGAGAGAATTATAAGCAGCCTTGTACAATATATCTACTATGATAATGTTCTGCATAGCTAGACATATACAACATATACTGAATTACTTATCTCCCCAGAGGGAATGGGTGACAAGGGAGGAAGGAAATGGATCTGAAATTCAAGGTCTTAAGATTAAATGTTTCAAATATACATAAATACTGTTATTAATCCTCTTTTGCTTGTAATTGGGAGATAAGATGTGCAGGCATTGGGACACAAAGACACCTCTAATGGAGAGGTCGAAAGGGGTGTGGGAGAGGATATGGGAGAGAGAAGATTGGAGGAAGCGATGTCTTGAGGGACTGCTGTTCTGGGAGTTGTGGGTAGGGGAAAAACAGTGGGGGAAAATGATTGTAACTCAAAATCTGGTGGAAATGAATGATGTAAAACAGATGTTAATAAAGCATTTGTTTAAACAGAAAAAAATAATAATTCTGTAGTTTGATTTCACTCTCTCTGTTTGCTCATCTCGCCAATTACTTGATTGTTTAGCTCTTTGCCGTGGTAGAACTCTACTTCCAGAGTGGAGACTGCTGTGTCCCAAATTTCTGGGGTTTTGCACAGATGTTGTCAGAACTTTTTCCAGGCACCTGTCTCAGAATTTTGAGAGTGATTGCCTCTCCACAGCCTCAACAAGTTTTGTTATGCCAGTGCTCCTTACCCCAGAATGGCCACCCAAGACTGCAACCCGGTTCCAATCAAGGCAATGCAAGAGAATCCTACCTAAGTGACAGCAAAGAGATTCCAGCAATTGCCCTCTTGTCAGCCACTTTGTCTCAATCATGATTTGTGGTACAAAAGCTCCAGAAGCAACCACTTTGGCAGTAGCCACAGCCCCACCACCTCCATCATCCTAGGGGCAGGGATCTGACTATGCTCTTCTCTTCTCCAGTTCCAACAGAGGTCCCCCACTGACATTTTACGTTCTCTTTGATGTTTATGGGTTGAGATGTCTGGAAATCACCACACCTGCCAGTGATTCCCTCTCCTGAAGTATGTTCTGCCTGATCTGTCCTTCAAGTGTCTGCCAGCATAGTCCACACAGGACTTTGCTCTGCTCCCAGCCCAGTTTTGTAGACCCTTCCTAACAGTTTGACAGGCTGCATTTAGTGGGATATTTGTTTCTCTGTGTCACCTTGGTGGTTCTGTAGCTCTAAAATTTGTTTAGAGTTATTTTTTACAGGTATTGGAGGTGGTTGGAGCTGAAACTCAAGCAAGTTCCTGGTTTTACTCTGACATATTGATGCTGGCTCTCCCACACACACACACACACACACACACACACACACACACAGATACACACTTCTGGTGATTATTGAGGGAACAAATGATATTGACAAATGGAACAACAAGAGATTTTTAATGACTACAAAATCTTTGGAAATAAATTAAAAAAACATAAGGTCACATATTATATGTTACTTATTTTTGATTGAAAGGAAAGGACACATAAGAGGGGAGAGAAAAATAGTAGCTAAAAAGATATGATAATGGTATTTGTATCTCTGGATTATAACTCAAATTATTGGAATGTCAACCTACTGACAAGGGATATCATGTGGCTAAAAAAGAATGATTTAATGTGTGTGTGTGTACACATATTATATATTACATATTATATATTGAATATATATATATATATTACATATTATATATTGAATATACATATATTCAAATCTAGAAAGCAATTTTAAGATAGAGAGCATATTAGGCAGGAAATATTATCTATGTATGCCCATCAGCCTAGATTCCATTGAGTTACTAAAATCAATCAAAATATAATAAAGTTAAAACATTTATAATTTGAGAAGAAAAAAGGCTAAAGAGAAAAGGACTGAGTTAAAAGAAAAAATAGTGGCTATAAATTTGATGTCAGGACCCCTTACAACACTGAAATATTGAGAACAAAGAGATGTTTTTGTCAGTTAATCAGTTAGTATCTGCAATATTAGAAATCAAAATATCTTACTACTGTATTGAAAGTTGTTTTGACCTCATAGAATCTTTGAAAGTGTTTGAAATATTCCCTGGGGTTCCACACACAGGCAAATAAGTTTTTAAAATTAATTTGATCTCCTAAAGAAAAGGGCAAACTTGACTCAATAGTTATCACGAAGACCTATCAGGATGAAATCATCAAATGTAATATGATGCTGCCTGAATGTGTCATATTCAAAATAAACAGGATAGGTAAAGAGGGCATAATAGTTACCTAGCATTGCACATTGAGAATAAAATCATGGAAATAAACTGGGGAAACAGAGATGTGAAGTACAGTGGATAAAAATCCAAAAAGATCAATAGAAGGGGGAACAAAGTGATTTTGTCATTATCATATAACAAATATCACCAAAGCAGAAATAGGAAACAGGTGGTTTCAGGAAGCAGATTATGAGCCTGGAAGAGAGACTTAATATAATAGTGATGGAAGATTTCAACTATATATACATTTTCTACCATTATCTTTCTGTCAAAAATATACTAGGTAACAATTTCCTTAATTGATTTAGCAATAATTTTATCATCAAAAAACAAAGGGACCAAAAATAATAAGGAGCATTCTGTACCTAATTCTCAATAAGATAGAGGAACTAATAACTAGAATAAAATTGATAGAATACCTTACTGGCATTCCCTCCCTTCTAGAATTTGTAATATAGAAAGGAGAACTGTGAGCAAAATCTGACATTCAACCTAGATTTTTTGAAAATAAATTTTAAATGGTTTGGAAGAAGTTTAGATTTGATTCTATCACTTAAAATTCTACAGGGAAAATCAGCCCAGGTGGGATGAGAAATATTCAAAAATGAAAAGAATAATATAAAAAGACAATAATTCTAAGGAGGATGCAAAATTATAGGTGTATGAAGTGATCAGTGATACTACATAGGGAATTCACTAAGCAAGTTCAATATTATATATATATGATAGAGGCAAAAGATTAAATAAGAAGATAATAATAATAGTACAACATAGTCCTGTAAAAATAATGTCAGAATCCATAAAATGCATATGTAGCTTGATCTGTTATATAAAGTCAGGAACAACAACCAAAATAGAAAGTGGGGGGGGGGGAGGCAGGTTATTTTTGGGCAGTGGGGAGAGACTTGTTAAGCAAAAAAGGAGTATACAATTTTTGAGGGCATATGATATTAACTATTAACAAATTTAAGGCAAAGTTTCTCAATTTTTAATCTTGTTTTCTCTAACAAGGGGTGATTTTTTTTGCACTGGAAATAACAGAATAAAAAAAAAGCTGATAGGAAGTTGGTACCCAAGAAAAATATGGGAATATTAAAACAAAATTAGTGTCCTGACCCAGATTAACTATCAGAGATGTAAAGAAGTGTCCATTGTTATTGCTGGGATATCAGTACTATATGAAAGATTATGAAAGATGGGAGAAGTACCACAAGGCTAAAGAAGGCCAATGTGTTTCCCAATTTTCAAAAAAAGGTAAGAAAAGTGCCTTTTCAAATTATAGTCCAGTAAGCTATATTTCAATTATGGGGAACAATTAAACAATAGATTGTTTAAAATCCATTGTAGAGTGAATATAGAAGTTAATGATTTGTATATAAAGGAGGATTTTTAAAAATCTAAAAATTTCCACAAAAATATTTGGAAAATGATATGTGATTTTAATAGAACTAAAAATTTAGTAACAACAAATTTGAAAAGATGTAATTTTTCAGTGAAAGATGAGTGCTTTGAGAATCCAATGGGACACATTTAAGTCACAGGAGTATAGAGGAACCAGATATAGGAACTGGAAATAGAAACTTTAGGAAAAGGCATAACATAGGAAACCAAAGAAAAGAATTTAATACCTAGTAGGAGATGAAGAGTTATTCTATTGAAGGTAGACATAGCTGACAAAAGACATTAACTAAAACAGTTTTGATTGGTGAAAAAAAGAATTGATTTCATAGGCTAAGAGCTTCAAAGGTAGAAATATTGTCCACCACTCTTTAGAGTTTGAGAGAGATGAAGTTTCTTATATGGTCTTATAATTCTCTGTTACTATCTCTGATTAAAGAGAGAAAGCAGGTAAAGGCTTCCCAAATTTTTTTTGTTTTAACATGATTGACCAGGTTTCTTATCCTGGTTTACAGAAACAACCTGAGCTTTATTGTTAGGAGCTTTACCCTGATGAAATGATGCCACATAAGATTCATATTGTGGATCTAGGAATCTACATACCAGCCAACATGAGAGAAGCTTGGAGTGAGCAAGTCTACCTAGTGCATTAGAGTGTGTTGCGATGTTCTGTGTAAGGAGTGAAATAAAAAGTGTTTAATAAGCTGGTGGGTAGCTATTTCATATTACTACATCATGACTCCCATTATATTTTGAGACTGTGTGAGTGGCTTTGTCCATATTTGCAATGCAGATTTGAGCTTTTCTATTATTACAAAAGCAATGATCATAAAGAACCAACATAACTTCATGAGCAAAATGTTTTGCCAGACCAATTGCACTGCCTTTGTAGAAAGGGTTTCTAAGTGATAGGTTAGTGGAAAGATTTATATGTAGCTTATCTAGATTTTAACAAAGTATTTGATAAACAATTTCACAGGGGGTGGAGCCAAGATGGTGGCATAGAAGCAGGAAATTCCCTCCACCCCCTCATAACCACCTCAAATACCTATAAAAATTATTCTAAATGAACTTTAAGGCTACAGAACCCACAAAGTGACAGAGAGAAACAAATCTCCTGCTGAAGACAGCCCACCAAGCCAGCAGGAAGGGTCTATCTTAGCTTGCCAGGAGCAGAGCTCAGACCCAGATGAGCCTGTCATGTTAAGCCCAGGGTGGCCCAAGCAGCCATGGCTGGAGGGATATTGGGAGAGTGGATCACCATCAACTATGGTGGTTTCCAGAATTATCAACCCACAAATGCCAAAGACAAAGTGAGAGGTCAGTGTGGACCTTGAGTAACAGGGGGTCCATACAGCCTCTGCCTCAGAGGGAGAAGCAGCTGAGGTGCCACTGCCACATGGCTGCTTCCGAGGTCCTGGTGGGCAGATTGTAGGGGGACCAAGCAACCAGTCTGAGGGGTAACAACTCTTGCTTTAATTTGCTTGGATTTGGATCCTTATCCTGGGTGGAGGTCCTGAGGTATGTGACCAGGAGTTAGAGCTGGTGGAGGCTTCAGAGTCTGCACCCAACTAATAGATCTGGCAGCTACAAAAACCCCAGCAATTTGGGACAAGTTCTCCTCTCTGGTAGCAGAGTTTTCCTATGGCAAAGGGCTCAAAAGTCAAATCACTCAGGAACAACATGAACAAGCAAAGGAAATAAAGCGAGAATAGCAATCTGACTTTGGATTCCTTTTTGGGGGACAAAAAAGGATAAAAGCATGGAATAGGAGAAAGACAGAAAAATCAGAACTCCTGCACTAAAAGCTTCCAAGAAAAATATGAACTGGTTACAGTCCATAGAGGAGCTTAAGGAGGATTTTGAAAACCAAATAAGAGAACTAGAGGGAAAATTGGGAAGAGAAATAAGAATGATGCAAGAAAATCATGAAAAGAGAGTCAACAACACGACTGAAGAAAATAACACCTTAAAAAAATAGAATAACTCAAATGGCAAAGGGGGCTCAAAAAGTCAATGATGAGAAGAATGCCTTAAAAAGCCAAATTTGCCAGATGGAAAAAGAATCTCAAAAGATTACTGAAGAGAATCAAACTTTCAGAATTAAAGTGGAGCAAATGGAAGCCAATGACTTTATGAGAAATCAAGGTATTATTAAACAAATCCAAACAAATGAAAAAAAAATAGAAGGTAATGTGAAATATCTCATTGGAAAAACCAATGACCTGGAAAATAAATCCATGAGAGATAATTAAAAAATTATTGGACTACCTGTAAGCCATGATCAAAATAAAGAACCTAGAAATCATCATTCAAGAACTTCTCAAGGAAAATTGTTTTAGAAAGAGAGGACAAAATAGAGGTTGAAAGAATCCACCAATCACCTCTTGAAAAAGATCCCAAAGGGAAAACTCCTAGGAATATAATAGTGAAGTTCCAGGATTCCCAGATAAAGGGGAAAATACTACAAGCAGCCAGGAAGAAACAATTTGAATATTGTAGAAACAAAATCAGGATCACACAGGATATGGCAGCTTCTACTTTGAGTGATCAAAGGGATTAGAATATGATATACTGGAGTTCAAAGGAGCTGGGATTAAAACCAAGAATCACCTACCCAGCAAAACTGAGTATCATGTTTCAGGGGAAAATATGGTCATCCAATGAAATAGAGAACTTGCAAGCATTCTTGATGAAAAAAACCATATCTGAATAGAAAATTTTACATTCAGATTCAAGAAGCAAGAGAAGCATGAGAAGGTAAACAGAGAAAAGAAATCATAAGGAAATTATCAAAGTCAAACTATTTATATTCCTACATGGAAAAACATATACATACATATATACATATACATATATATACATATACATATATATACACACACACACACACACATGCGTCTATATAGGAGGGTATATGGGCATATGAATACATATGTGAATGTGTGTATATATTTGTACCAGTATACATAGACAGAGGCCACAGGACCAATTGAACAGGAAGGGATGATACTTAAACGGTGAAATTGAGAGGTGAGAGAGGAATAAAATGAGAGGAGATGGGGAGAGATAGAATAAGGTAAATTATCTCATATAAAAGAAGCAAGGAAACATTGTTACAGTGCAGGGGAAGAACAGAAATGCAAAAGGGAATAAGTCAACCTCACTCTCATTGAATTTGCCTTAGGGAGAGAATGACATACACAATAAATAGGGTGTCTCACCTTACAGGAGAGTATGGGGGAAGGGGGTGAGAGGGGGGATGATGGAGGGGAGGGCGGGTTGGGGGAGAAGGGAATTTGGTAGAACACACTTTTGAAAAAGGAAAGGACCAAAGTAGAGAATAGAACAAATAAGAGGGAGGGTAGGAAGGAGGGAAATATAGTCAGTCTTTCACAATATATCCACCATGGAAATGTTTTGCATAGCTACACATGTTCAATCTATGTTGAATTGCTTATCTTCCCAGTAAGGGTGGGTGATGAGGGAGGAAGGGAAAGAATCTGGTATTCAAAATTTTAAAATCAAATGTTTAAAAATATCATTATTGTTTTTTTTTTTTACATGCAACTGGGAAATAAGATATACAGGCACTGTAAAGTCAGAGAGGGGTGGGGGAGGATATAGGAGAGAGCAGATTGGGGGAGGGGGTATAGAGTGGGAGTACTGTTTTAGGGTGGTGGGTAGGGGAAAGACAAGGATAAAATTTTTAACTCAATATCTTGCGGAAATGAATGATGGAAACTAAAAATAAACATAAAATTTAATTTTAAAAAATCAATGTCACCCTATTTTGGTGGAAGAGATGCAGTGATGTGTCTAGATAATAAGACAATTATGTGGATTTGAAGCAAAGTTAATGCAGGAACTTAAAAAAATAGATGCAGTTCTTAATGGTTTAATGTCAACTTCGTAAGTGGTCTATGATATACTGTCCCAGGAATCTGTGCTTCACCATATCCTGATTAACTTTTTTATTGATGACTTACATAAGCACATAAATGTCAGGCTTATCAAGTTTTTTAGGAGGGGTGTGTAACACACGGGATAAAAATCAGGATAAAAAAATTCTGGCATCCTTGATTATTCAGACTAAATCCAATTTGATGAAATCTAATAGGAATCATTCGATGAACAAATACACACACACATATTATGTATGTGTCATAAACTGCGACACTAGAAATACAAGTAAAATGAAGGAAGCAATCCCTACTAATAAAAAGTTTAAATGTAATGGTGGAGACAAGTATATATTTGTAAAATGTGTCAAATGAATAGAAGTGAATAAACATAAATATACACAGTCCTTAAACATAATTCAATCCCAGAGGAGAGGGGTCACTATAAGTTGAGGGAACAAAGGAAGATTAGTCTTAAACAGGTTTAAAATTTTAGCTTCACATGGTGAAGAGAGAATGGTTTAAAGCAATTTGTATGGAAAAGATTTCTGGGAATTTAAGTGGACTCTAATCACAAAATGATTTAGTAGTTTTATGTGAATGTTTAAAAAAATAATGCAATTTGTGACTACATAAACAGAGGTATAGTATAAGAAATAAGGAGTTGATAGTCCTGTTATCCTTTGTCCTGGTCAAACCTTATTTGGTGTAATGGGTTCATTTCTGGGTATAATAGTAAAAAGATATTAATCAACTGAAATATATTCAGGAAAAGGCAACCAGTAAGGGGAAGGGTCTGACTTGAGTACATATTTTTTGAGGATCATCTGCCTTATTTTTAATCTGCAAATACTTCCCCTACCATTCTCTCTCCCTCCCTCCTCAGAGGTAATACACTTACACTTACATATATGTGCTCTTTTCAAAGGAAAATAAATTTCTCAAAATACAAGACTGGAAAACCAGGCTTTCATAAAGCCCATTTGGATTCAAATGGTGCTTCTTGACTATGCCTTAGACTCAAATCATTCTGTCTCTTGCTGACTGAACAATAAAAGAACTCATCCCAAGTCTCAGTTGGTCATTGTTTTGTTTTGTTTTTGACTCACAGTAAGTGTAAATAGCAATTGTTTCTGTTCTGGCCAGAAATCCTGAGGGTCTTCCCCAACCAGATTGAGGTGGGTTTTTTTGTTTGTTTGTTTGTTTGTTTGTTTTATGAGTGGGTAAAAGATGCCATTTTTTACCTCATGTGTGACCTATTCTTAATCACTGAATGGGTGTTGCCTTAGACAAACTGAGCTTTAAAAAGCCAGTGTCTACCACTGCATCCAGGATCATCCCCAATCATCTTGAGCTTTGTCTTGCTACTTGAGAGAGGCTCTTGAAGAAAGAAAGAGGCCTTTAACTTTGCAAAACTCTGTCTCACTTAAATCCATTTCACTTGCAAGTCAAACCATCACCTTCCTGATGTCATAGGTACTCTTTGAGAGTGAAGGACAAACAATAACAATCTGGAAAAAAAGATTCAGGGAAAGCAGTTCTACATTCCTCTCTTCAAATAATAAAAAGACTATTATGTGGAAGAAGGATTCAAAATGTTTTATTTAGCCCCACATGGCAGAACCATAAGTAATGAGTACAAGTTGCAAGGAGACAAATTCAAGTGTAATGGGTGGGGTGGGGGAAAGAGTAACCTAACAATTATCAGTGTATAAAAGTGGAATAGAAAACTTCAAGGGGTAATTTAGAGGTGTTTAAGCACTGGCGGAAACCAGTGATCAATTGTCAGCTATGTCATAATGGAGTTTGTTTTTGATTTTTGGTTTGTTTGTTTGCATGTTTGTTTTTTCAAGCATAGATTAGGCTATATGGCCCTTTCATCTGTACAATTCCTTGATTCTTTGTGAGGTGATATATGAATTAAGACTTGACAGAGTAGGCAAAGGCATGCAAGTAATAGATGCAATACAAAATTCAGGAAAGATTGAGAAAATAAGGATGAGAATATAGAATGCATTAAGAAAAATAAAAAGAAATAATGGCTAGATAAGGGGAGCCCCAATACACACTAAAATGTTTATATCATAACATTTTGTGGTAATAAAGAACTGGGAGTAAAGTAGATGCTGAACAATTAGTGAACTGCTAGACAGATTTTGGAATATTAATATTGCTGAGTTATAAGAAGCAGTATAAATAATGAATACAGAGAAGCATAGAATGATATACATGACCTGATGCAGTTTGAAGTAAGCAGAGCCGAGAAAACAGTACACAACAATTATAATTTAAGTGGAAAGAACAAAAACAAACAAAAAACATTTAAAAATGAATTCTGTAAAACCAGAAAATACAAACATAGCACCCGCCAATACCTTTACCCCCACTCCTTCACAAAGGTAAGATATTTCATATTGCACATATTTTATGACTTTTTGTTTATTGATTGATTTTATAGATTTTCGTTATTTTGAATTTTTTTCTTTTGAAAAACAGTATATTATATTGTGAGGCCTCTCTGAAAAGGAAGAAATTTAGGGGAGATTTTAGGCAATGTAAAAATAAAAGATATGAAAATTTATTTTTTTATATGCTCTTAAGATATTTAGATGACCACCTGAGTAATTTGTGTTTTATTCTAAAGGCAGCATGTTTTTAAGCAACAAGATTAAATGCTTAGTTTTGTGTCTTAGAAATATTTTGTTATCTATGTGAGAGAAAAATTGACCATGGCAATTCATTAATGCCTGGAAGTTCACTTAAGAAGTTCTTGAAATACTGATAAAATAGGGGATAATGGAATGAATTATGGTGGACGTTGTTTGGGTATAGAAAGGAGGTTTTTTTTAGTAGGAAAGATGACAATTTCTGTTTTGGACATGCTGAATTTGAAATTTCTATGGGAAACCTAATTGGAAATGTCCTATTCACAGTCAGTGATATACAAACAAAATTCAAAAGACTGATAAAAACTCTATATCTAGAAAAGGAAAGTTATTTCTATAAAGATGGTAGATGAGCAAAACTATATTCTCATTGAATTTGGCTAAGGGAGAGAATGACATACATACTAAATGGGATATCTCACCCTGCAGGAGAGTAGGGGAAAGGGGAATGAGAGGGGGGATGATGGAGGGGAGGGCATGTTGGAGGGAGGGGAGGTTGGAAGTACCCACTTTCAAAGAGGGACAGGATCAAAGTAGGTAATGGACCAGGTGGGGGGGGTGGGATGGGTGGGAGGGAAATATAAGCAGTCTTTTACAATGTATCTACTATGGTAATGTTTTGCATAGCTTTATAGGTACAAAACATACTGAATTACTTATCTTCCCAACAGGAGTGGGTGACAAGGGAGGAAGGGAATAGATCTGAAATTCGAGGTTTTAAAATTAAATGTTTCATATATATATATACATATATATGTATATATATATACATATATATATACATACTATTATTAATACTATTTTGCATGTAATTGAGAGATAAGATGTGCAGGCATTGGGGCACAGAGATTCACCTTGCCCTAATGGTAAAGTCAAAGGGGGTATGGGAGAAGATATGGGAGAGAGCAGACTAGATGAAAGGATATCTTGTGTGACTGCTATTCTGGAGTGGTGGGTAGGGGAAAAATGGGGGGGAAATTGTAACTCAAAATCTGATGGAAATGAATGATGAAAACCAGAAGTTCATAAAGCATTTGTTTAATTTTTTTAAAAAAGATGATAGATGAACATACAAAAGCAGATGAAAACACCAAAAGAGAGTCTGGAACAGATATTTCTAACCTTTTGTGAGTCATAACCCCAAGGAAATCTGGCAAAAAATAATATCTTTAGGTGTATAAAATATAATACATAGGAGTACAAAGGTAAGTAATTATTGAAATAGCCATACTTAAACCACATAGACACAGATACAAGCACAGAAACCATATTAAGAATCTCCTTTATAAAGAGAAGATGGCCCAAGAAAGAGCCATAATTATAGTAAGGGGAGTAGATAATGATCCAGTAAAGAGGTTGAGAAAAATTGATCAGAGACACAAAAGAACGAGGAAGCATCAATGTCTTAACTCAGAAAGAAAGTATCCAGGAATAGGGTTAGTTGTCTCAAATGATAGGGTCAATGTCTTAACCTCTCAAATGAGAGGGCAAGCAGTAGTAAAAGTGATTAAAAGTTAACGAGTAAATGAGTGAATTAGAGTTTGTATCATTTTGTGGAGAACAATTTTATTTCAATGACAAAATCTTAGAAACCAGATAGCAAAGATTAGAGAAATTAGAGGAAGGCAAAAAAGTGGAAGCAATGAGATCATGTGACTTCCCCTCTAGGATTTCAACGGGAAAAAGGAAAATTAATGTAGATATATCCTATATTAATCTAGGACTTCCATATATTCTATTCTTACAAGATAACATAAGGTCAGATTAAGTGAAACTTTTGGTTTGTTCTGTTTTGTTTTAAGGATAAAAGAGTCATAAACATATTGATAGGTTCCACAGAAGGACCCAACCAATAGACAGGAAAAGAAGTAAGGGGGCTGAACCAAGGCCACAAATGTGATGGGGTGAGCTCTGTCAGGAGGGCACCTCTTTATTAAAAAAGAAAAATAGAAAATAGGATGATGCCTAGGCGTCTTGTAATATGAGAAGGGGGGAAGAAAGGTCAAGAAAAATGGCATCTATTTTTTCACTAAGGTAGGAAACAAGGTGAACTACTAAGAAGGAAAAAAGGAGGGATTGATGGAGGAAGCTTGAAAAGGAAATTGTAAATAAAATCAATTAGGAGTGAATAAAAGAATGACAGTGCACGGCAAGGGACCATTCAAATTAGATAAGACAAATTTGCAGTGGATACAGGTAACCCAGTTGTGTGGATGGATGTGGTAGTTAAAGTCAGGAGACTGAATTACTGAGAAATATTTTTCAGAGTGTGAAGAAGGAAATAGATAAAGACAGAGAAATCTGGATTACAAAATATTCAGTGACAGGGGAGAACACAAATCAGTGAAGAAAAGTTTAACATTACTTCTGGTAAGTATTCTATTAGCTGCCTTGTAAGGGGAACTAAATCACTAAAAGGTAAGGTATCTATGTATAGAACACTGAACAAAAAGACCTGAGTTAAAATCCTGCCTTACGTATTAGCTGTGTGAACCTGAATTATGTATTAACTGTGTGAACCTGAATAAGCTATGCTTGTCTGAGACAAGATATATCTGGTTCAGTTTCTTTATCTGTTAAATGGGGATAATAATAGCCTCTACCTTTCATGGCTATTGTGAAGATAAATGACCTATCTGCCCTTTGCAAAACATAACGTTTGTATAAATACCAAAAGCTAGCTATAAATACCCTGGGAGTTGTATTTCTTCCCTGTTTGGGAAGAAAGGAAGCTTACCCAGGTTGAGGAATGGAAGGTTGTTTTCCTACAGTGTGAGTTTTAAGAATCTTTCAAGGGGGAGAGAGAACATACTGAGAAGAGGGATATAGGTAAGCATTTTCTGGTGGAGGAGCAATTCAACTGCAGAAGTAGCAACTGAAGCAATGACATTGGTAGTTCCCCTATTCAAACCCAGATGAAAACTAAAAGCCAAAGGTATTTGTCCAGGTGGTTGGATTGCTTACATCCTTGCCACTCTCCTACTTCACTTAAAAGAGGTGAGACAAGTACTCATTTCTATATGTTTCCTCTTATTTTGTTAAAGACTTTATCATACTGAATCCTTAAAAACAAACTAATATCTCAGGTATTTCAAGCATACTAGAAGCACTTGCCAAGGAACAATATGTTATAATTTTTTTAAAAGCCTTGCCAGAATTTCAGAATTTTAGCTTTAGTTTTTGAACATCTGTACATTTATCAATCCCTGCTTAACTTGAACTGTACCCTTGATTTCAATTTATCCATTCAAAATTCAGCAGAACACAACCATTTGTAGAAATACGAGATGATAATGAGAGAGATTTATAAAGATTATGATGATTACTATTTTAATGAGGAAAAAGAGATTACTCTCATGATAGTTAATATGTATTTTTCACATTGCCAGGAGTATAAAGTAAAGAGCATTAAGCCTGTCTTCCATATGAAACCATAAAAAATATCCCTATGAAAACATTAAAGTTGCCAACTAGTTGCTATTATTCTACTGGATATCTACAGTATAAATTTTCAACATCATAATATTTTTTAAAAAAATAATCCATAAAGGGATTCTGTCAAAATAGCATATAATCCCAGGCATTTTAAAACATTTCATTTCAGGTTTTCATGATACTGAAAGCAATCTCTTCAAACCAAAGCTTCCTGTAATTATGTGCTTGGACCATATTGAAATTTATATGTGTTCAATAACGGGCATGGGATTTTTCAACTTGAATGTTGATTTTTTCAAACATTTTAATACAAATCCAGGTCCTGGCTCTGTCAATAAATGACTGACTATAGACAGACAGACAGAAAGACTGGTACATACATATATACATATATATATATATATATATATATATATATATATATTTATGAGTTCACTCATAGAGTTAGAAATGAGAGAGAAATGTCTATTAATATAAATATAAAGTCATATATATAAATATATCATGAAATTTTAGTATAGGGAAGATTTAGTATATTTCACTTGTAAGCAGAATAGATAATTTCTTAGGTCCTCTTTAACTTTAACAATCTATGTATCTAAGATATTTAATAATTATTATTTAAAAGTTAGTTATATTCTTGAAAATAAGAAGTTGACCATACTCTGGAAAGAAATCTCAGGATAGATCATGTATAAATTTAAGTTTCTTATATAAAATAATTCCAAGTAACCTCTATAATAACCTTAATTCCATTTCTGGTTCCTTTGTTTTTATTAGAAGAAACTGACACTCAAAGTTTCATATGCCGAATTAGGCAGGATTCTATGAAGAAAATATATACTTTCAAATACACATTTTGTTTTTGGAAAGAGATTATAAAAAGAAGAAATGGCAAAAAAAAAATTCTAAAACACATAAATTCCCTTTAAGGAAGATAACTTTCATTGTTTCAGTCATACAGTACCTGAAAAAGGGTAGAAGATCCAAAGATCCAAACTGGAAGATCAAAATCCAAAAACACTTAATCTATATATTTGGTCTATCAAAAAAAGAGAAGCAAGGGCAGCTAGGTGTTGCAGTGACTAGAACACAGGCCCTGGATTCAGGAGGATCTCAGTTCAAATCTGGCCTCAGTCACTTTACACACTTACTAGCCATGTGACTTGGGCAAGTCACTTAACTCCAATTGCCCTCCACAAGAAAGAGAGACAGAGACAGAGAGAGAGACAGAGAGAAAGAGATAGAGACAGACAGACAGCAGAGACAGAGAGAGAGACAGAGAGAGAGAGAGAAGCAGGAAAAAAGAAAGAATATTCTGTTAAACTTGGTACTAGCTGAGGAATAGCGTAGTAAGTAAATCAATGGAATAGATTAGGTAGGCAAGACTAAGCATTCATAATGACTATAGTAATCTACTGTTTGATTAATCCAAAGACGCCAGTTTTGGGGATAAGAACTCACCATTTGACTAAAACTGCTGGGAAAACTGGAACATAATATAGTAAAAATGGGGCATAGACAATTATCTAACACCATAAACCAAAATCAAGTCTAAATGGGTGTATGATCTAGGTATAAAGGTTGATAGTGTAAGCAATGTGGGAAAGCAAGGAATAGTTTACCTGTCAGATTTATCGAGAAAGGAAGATTTTATGACCAAAGAAGGGTTAAAGAGGAATATAAAATGCAAAATGGATAATTTTGATTACATTAAATTGAAAAGTTTCTGTACAAACAAACCCAATACAACCAAGATTAAGAAGGAAATGGGAAATTGGGAAAGAATTTTTACAAACAATATCTCTGATAAAGCCCTTATTTCTAAAATATACAACGAATTGAGTCAAATCTATAAGAACACAAGTCATTCCCCAATTAATAAATGGTCAAATGATATGAACAGGCAATTTTCAGAGGCAGAAATTAAAGATATCTATAAGCATTTGGAAAAATGCTCTAAATCACTATTGATTAGAGAAATGCACATGAAAAAAAATTCTGAGGGACCACATCTCACCAGTCAGATTGGCTAAGACGACAAAATAGGAAAATGACAAATGCTGGCGAGGGTGTGGAAAAATTGGAATACTAACACATTGTTGGTGGAGCTGTGAACTGATTCAACCATTCTAGAGAGCAATCTGCAACTATGCACAAAGGGCTATAAATAAATGCATACTTTTCACCCACAGATACCACTTCTAGAGTTGTACCCAAAAGAAATAATAGAAGTGGGAGGAAGACCCATATGTACAAAAATATGTATTGCAGCTCTTTTTGTGGTGGCAAAGAATTGGAAATTAAGGGGATGTCCATCAATTGGGGAATGGCTAAACAAGTTGTGGTATATGAATATAATGGAATATTATTGTGCTATAAGAAATGAGGAGCAGACAGACTTCATATTTACCTGGAGAGACATATAAACTGATGCCAAGTGAGAAAAACAGAACTAGGAGAAATTTGTTCACAATTACAGACATAACATATGTCTGATGACCAACTTTGATAGACTGCACTATTCTCAGCAATGAAAGGTAATAAGACAATTCCAAAAGACTCATGATGAAAAGAGATATCTACAGTCAAAAAAAGAACGAGAAAGAACAGGGTTTGAATGCAAACTGAAGTAAACTACCTCTTCTCTTTCTTTTTCTTGTTTGGTTTTATTTCCTCTTTCCCATTGTTCATTCCGTTGTTTAGAATCCTTCTTCATAACCTGACTAATGTCTGATGTGAAAGTATTTGCAGATCCTACACTTGATTGCTTGCCCCTATTGGGAGGGGGGGAGAAAATTTGAAACTCAAGGAATTATGAACCTGGATGTTGTAAAATAAAAGTAAACAAACAACAAGCCCAAAAGTCAAGTAATTAAGTGGCAACATGCCAAGGCAAAGGAAACAAATTAAACAGAAAAATGCAACCTTAGACTCCTACTTTGGGGGCAAAGAAGATCAAAGCATGGAACAATCAGAGGACTGTGAGGTCAGAAATCCTGCTCCAAAAGCACCAAAGGAAAATATGAGTGGGTTACAGGCCATAGAGGACATTAAGAAGGACTTTAAAAATCAAATAAGAGAAGTGGCGGAAAAATTGGGAAGATAAATGAGAAGGACGTGAGAAAAGTATGAAATGAGGGTCAACAGCCTGACTGAGGAAAACAACACCTTAAAAAAATAGACTAACTCAAATGGCAAAGGAGGCCCAAAAGGGCAATGAGGAGAAGAATGCCTTAAAAAGTTGAATTTGCCAGATGGAAAAAGAATCTCAAAAGTTCACTGAGGAGATTCATTCCCTCAGAGTTAGACTGGAGCAAATGGAAGCTAATGACTTTATGAGAAATCAAGATGCTGTTAAACAAATGAAAGATTAGAAGGCAATGTGAAATATCTCATGGGAAAAAGCACTGACCTGGAAAATAGATCCAGGAGAGACAACTTAAAAATTATTGGACTACCCAAAAGCCATGATCAAAGAAAGAACCTAGAAATCATCCTTCAAGAAATTCTAAAGGAAAATTGCCCTGATGTTTTAGATCCAGAGGGCAAAATAGAGGTTGAAGGAATACACAGATCACCTCCTGAAAAAGATCCCCAAAAGAAAATGCCCAGGAATATTATAGCCAGGTTCCAGAATCCCCAGATCAAGGAGAAAATACTACAAGCAGCCAGGAAGAAACAATTTCAATATTGTGGAAAAACAATCAGATTAGCACAGGACCTGGCAGCTTCTACACTGAGGGATCGAAGGGCATGGAATATGATATTCCAGAGGGCAAAAGAACTGGGACTGAACCCAAGGGTCACCTACCCAGCAAAACTGAGTATTTTGTTTCAGGGGAAAATATGGTCATTCAGTGGAATAGAAGACTTTCAAGCATTCTTGTGGAAAAAAAACAGAGTTGAATAGAAAATTTGACATCCAGACGCAAGAAGCAAGAGATGCCTGAGAAGGTAATCAGGGAAAAGAAATCAAAAGAAACTTATCAAAATTGAACTATTTACATTCCCATATGGAAAAACAATAACTGTGACTGAGGAAATCTTTCTCACTATGAAAATAATGGAAGAAGGGTGTATGGTCATATGAGTACATATGTGAATGTGTGTATATATGTTTACAGTTATATATGCATTGAGGGCATATATTGAATTTGTTGGGAAGGGAGTATACTCAAGGGGTGAAGTTGTGAGGTGAGAGAGGAAAGTGGCAGGAGGAGATGGGGAGAGACAGGCTGGGGTAAACTATCGCATATGGAAGAAGCAAGGGGAAATGGCTGCAGGGGAGGGGAAGAATAGGAAGGCAAAAAGGCAAAACCACATTCTCATTGAATTTGGTTCAGGGAGAGAATGACATACATACTAAATGGGATATCTCAACCTGCAGCAGAATAGGGGGAAGGGGGATGAGAGGAGGGATGATGGATGGGAGGGCATCCTTGGGGGTAGGGGAGGTTGGAAGTACCCACTATAGAAGAGGGACAGGATCATGTAGGGAATGGACCAGGTGGGGGTGGGATGAGTGGGAGGGAATTATAAGCAGCCTTGTACAATATATCTACTATGGTAATGTTTTGCATAGCTAGACATGTACAACATATACTGAATTACTTATCTTCCCAGAGGGAATGGGTAACAAGGGAGGAAGGGAATGGATCTGAAATTCTAGGTCTTAAAATTAAATGTCTCAAATATATATAAATACTATTATTAATCCTCTTTTGCATGTAATTGGGAGATAAGATGTGCAGGCATTGGAACACAGAGATTCACCTTCCTCTAATGGAAAAGTCGAAGGGGGTATGGGAGAAGATATGGGAGAGAGCAGATTGGAGGAAGCAATATCTTGTGGGACTGCTATTCTGGGAGAGTGGGTACGGGAAAAACAGGGGGGAAAATAATTGTAACTCAAAATCTGGAGGAAATGAATGATGTAAAACAGAAGTTAATAAAGCATTGCTTTAAAAGTAAACAAACAAAATAATAAAGGCAAAATGAAGCCAGAAAAAAAAACATTCTCTTTCCTGGACAAATAGTTGCAAAGAGAGCTGGTATAGAGAAAGATGATCAAACTATTTTTTTTTTGCTTTTTGGAGGGGAGAGGGCAGGGCAATCGGGGTTAAGTTATTTGCCCAAGGTCACATGGCTGGTAAGTGTGCGTCAAGTGTCTGAGATTGGATTTGAAATCAGGTCCTCCGGACTCCAGGGTCTCCCGCATGGGAGGCAGAAATTCTACCACTGAACCACCAATGCCAAACCATTTCTGCAATCTTGTTCAGAAGAGGAAAAAATCTGAGCAGAGCCAATATGTGCTACTCTTTTGATCAAGCCAAGTAAAGAAGAGATCAAAGTGAAGAAAATGATATCAGAAAACATGGGTCTCAAAACCCAACTTCTTATTTCTATTCAAGTCAGATAACATGCAACAAAGTATATAATATTTTGTAGTTCTAGGGTGATAATGGTGATGTTCGTGATCATAATCATGATAAATCAGCATTTAGTTTTAGATCGTTCCCATAGCATCATTGCTTAACTAGCTAAATTTTCTTCTCTTCCTCATCTTGACACCATCATGAACCACTTCAACTCTACATTGTCCACTTCTCTCAAGTTCCTTACTCAATTACCTTGGTACTGATTTTTTTTATTTTTTAGAGGGGGAAAGGCAGGGCAATTGGGGTTAAGTTACTTGCCCAAGGTCACACAGGTAGTATTTGTTAAGTGTCTTAGGCTGCATTTGAATTCAGCTCCTCCTGATTCTAGGGCCAGTGCTCTGTTCACTGTGCCACCTAATGGTCCTACCTTAACACTGATTCTATCCTGCTTAGTTCTAACCTTAGATTATTCCCATCAAATACTGCTTTCACTCCTACTATCATGATGCTGAATGAATATGGAGAAAACCATGAAACTACTGACTGGTACCACTACTAAATAACGTTACATATTCTCACTAAGGCAAAACTACCACTAAGGCAAAACAAGTCTTTTACACTTCCCTAATCACTCATTACAAAAATTTTAAAAACATATTTAAGTGTTTTTAGGCTTCTCATGACTCTCTCACCTCCCACCCTCTTAGCTAAAAACCTTATCTCATTTTTAAGTGAAAAAATTAAGGCTACTTGCCCAGAATTTCTTCTTTTCCTCTCACATTAATCAGATGACTTTTGTCACTATCTCTGCCTTCATTCCTGTCTCACAAGAAGTAGTAGACCCTCTTATTTTTTTTTTGCTTTTTGGAGGGCAATTGGGGATAAGTAACTTGCCCAAGGTCACACAGCTAGATTTTTGTTTGTGTGTGCATTAAGTGTCTGAGGCCAGATCCGAACTCAGCTTCTTCTGACTCCAGGGCCGATGCTCTACTCATTGTGCCACCTAGCCGCCCCAAGTAGACCCTCTTATTGACAAGATAAAACTCACTTTAACCCCAAATGCTAATATTCCATCACATCTTTGCCAGTAAATTGTCCCCTATATCATTCCTGCTCTCTCATTAATCTTCAGTCTCTCCCTCTACTGGCTATTCTTTACTATCAAAAAGCATGGCTATATTTGTCACAGTCCTGAAAAAAAAAATAAACAAAAAAAAAAAAACCAAAAACACTTCACTTGGTATCTCCCTCTTGCTAGCCATTGATCCTGTCGTAACCAAATTCTTTAACAATGTTAATTAAAATTGATATGTCTAATTCTTATCCTCTCACTCTTTTCTTAACATTGTAATTAGACTTCCAACCTCATACTTCACCTGAAGATATTCTCTCCAAAACTATCAATAATCTCTAAATTGTCAAATTGAAAAGCATGTTCTTAATCCTCACCCTTCTTGGACTCTTTGCTGCCTTTGATACTATCAGTCTACTTCTTCTGAATATTCTCTTCTCTCTAGGTTTTCAAGGCACTAATATCTCCTATTTCTTCTTTTACCTATACTATCCTTCCTTTTCAGTTTCCTTTGCTGCATCTTTGTCCATATCACTACCACAGGTTGTGTCTTCCCTTCCTTCCCATTCACAAATCCATTCTTGGTCCCCTTCTCTGCTCCAGAACTGCAACATCCCTGGTACAGACCCTCATTATCTCATACCTGGACTAACAACAGTCTACTGATTGGTCTCCTTGCCTCAAGTTTCAGACTAATTAAGCTGGTCCTAGATTCAGCTGTCACATTGATCTTCCAATAGTACTACTGTCACAATGTCATCCTTCTTTTTAAAAACTGCAATAACAATAGTTTAAGAAATCTCCTATTTGGCCATTTAAAGCCTTTTATAACCAAACCCCTTCCTTATCTTCTTATACTTTACTTTTCACCCTTCAACAAAACATACTAGGCCATCCAGAGTTTCTGTTCTATACTTCACCCATCACACTCCATCTCCTGAACCCAGGCATTTTCCCTGGCTATCTCCCAGGCCTGCAGCTTTCTCTACTGCCTCATTATCACTTCCTGGTTTTCTTCAAATCTCAGCTAAAGTCTCACATTCAACAAGAAGTCTTTCCTAGCCCCTCCTCCTTAAACTTCATGCCTTCTCTCATCTTTTTTTCCAGTTTATTCTGTATATATCTCACCTGTACATAGTTGTTTAAATATTGTCTCCCGTATTAGACTATGAGTTTCTTGAGCAGGCGAGTATGTTTTCCCCCTTTTCTTTGAATCACCAGGGCTTAGCATTGTTAATAGCACATGATAGGCACTTAAATGCCTATTTACTTCACTTGATTTGACTTGACGAATTTGAATTGATAAATTGATTTTAATGTATCATGGATTGTTGGGGGTATGTCTGACTCAGACCAGCACCTCATTAGTTCAGGTTCAATGTAGGAATAAAATGAGGCATTCATCTTCATCCAATGGTTTAAAAAAGAAGTTTAGTTTGCTATAGTATAGAAAGTATATTAAATAAGGATATTCCATGATTTATTTTAGGTGGATCTAAATCACTTTGGCATCCTTTCATCCACACCTTGAAGTACTATATACATGTTGCTATGATTATTAGGATTATTATTACTATCAATATTAGCAGGAGTAGAAGTAGTAGTAGTAGTAGTAGTAGTAGTAGTAGTAGTAGTAGTAGTAGTAGTATTTATGATGATACATAAAATTCCATGGGAATTTCTATAGTATCTTACAACTAAAATACATTAATGATGACAAAATTGCACCATATCATCTATCTTTAATTCCTTACTGCTCATCAGGAAGATAAAATTTAATACTTCTCATTTTATTATTTTATTTGGAATATTATAAATGTATAGTGATACACTATATATGTGAAGTAGGAATGATTTTTTTCCTTTAAAAAAGTGATCTTGGGGGCGGCTAGGTGGCGCAGTGAATAGAGTGTCGGCCCTGGAGTCAGAAGGACCTGAGTTCGGATCCGACCTCAGACACTTAACGCACACACAAACAAAAATCTAGCCATGTGACCTTGACCTTACTTAACCCCAATTGCCCTCCAAAAAGCAAAAAAAAAAAAAGTGATCTAAATGATTGACTTTCTGTTATTGTTGGTTTTTTTTAATTGATTGAAACCTTTATTCTGAGTCCTCTTATGGATCCCTGAATAAGGATTTATATCCCTATAGATAGTATTAGATTGGCTGTTACTGAATCATATTCAATCATTCAATGTGAATCATGGAGTAAGTTTTAAAAAATACATTTAAAATTATTTTAAAACTACTTTTTCCATCCTAATTTTAATACCAGGTATTTAAGTTTTATAAAGAAATGTCATTGTTTTAAAAAGATAACTCATGGGAGGAGCCAAGATGACAGCATAGGAGGAAAACTCCGTGCACACCCCTCATAACAACCTCAAATACCTATGAAATATTACTCTAAATAAACTTTAGGGCTACAGAAACAAAAAAAGAGCCAGAGAGAAACAAACCTCCCACTGAAAACCCAGGAGGTAGACAGGACAAGTTCATTACAGCACACTGGTTGCAGCTCACAGCCCTGCATGATCCCGTGGTTTTAATCTCAGTACTGCCAGACCAGCTGTGGCTAGAAGGAGTTAAGGAGAGTGGATCACCAGCAGCTGTGGTGGTTTCTAGACTTACCACCCATACATTCCAAAGACAAAGTGAGAGGTCAATGTCGACTTTGAGAACAGCAAGTCCGGGAATGTGGTCTGGCCTCTACCCCCACAGGGAGAAGAGGCTGAGGTGTGGTGGCCAACATGTTAAGGCTGCTACAGAGCTCCTGGCCTACAGATTGTAGGAGGATCAAGCAACCATTCTGAGGTGTAATCACTCTTGCTTTAACCTGCTTGGATCTGGATTGCTGTCTAGGGTGGAGGTCTTCAGCTGGATGAACAGTGAGACAGAGCATGTGGAGGTTTCAGAAAGAGCAGACAATTAATAGTTCCAGCAGCTGTGAAAAACCCAGTAATTTGGAACAAAGCTCTCCTCTCTGGAAGCAGAGTTCTACTGTGTCAAAAAGCTCAAAAGTCAAGTGATTGAGTGGAAATATTAGCAAGCAAAGCAATCACAGCAACCCAACAATGGATTCATATGGGGACAAAAAGGATCAAAGCACAGGACAGAAGACAATGAAGTTAATGAATAGGAAGACAATGAAGTCAGAAACCTAGCACCAAAAGCTTCCAACAAAAATATGAGCTGCTTACAGACCATAGAGGAGCTTAAGAAGGATTTTGAAAACTAAAAAGAGAACTGGAGGAAAAAATAGGAAGAAAAATGAGAGTTATGCAAGGAAATCATGAAAAGAGAGTCAACAACCTGACTGAAGAAAGTAACACTTTAAAAATAGACTAACTTTTATGGCATAAAAGAGGCTCAAAAAACCAATTAGGAGAAGAATGCCTCAAAAAGCCAAATTTTCCTGATGGAAAAAGAATCTCAAAATATTACTGAAGAGAATCATTCCTTCAAAATTAGACTGGAGCAAATGGAAGCTACTCATTTTGAGAAATTGGGATACTATTAAACAGATTAAAACAAATTAAAAAAATAGAAGGCAATGTGAAATATCTCATTGGAAAACACACCTGGAAAATAGATCCAGGATAGATGATTTCAAAATTATTGGATTACCTGAAAGACATGACCAAAAAAAAAAAAAAAGAAACTAGAAATCTTCCTACTAGAAATTCTCAAGGAAAATTGCCCTGTTTTAGAACCAAAGGGCAAAATAGAGATTGAAAGTATTTACCAATCACCTCTTGAAAAAGATTCCAAAATGGGGCAGAGTAAAGATGTCAGAATAGAAACAGTACTTCCTCAGGGCTCTGGCTTCCACCACCTCCAAATCATGTAAAAGGTGACCCTGAAGAAACTTTGGAGCTACAGCACCAACAAAACGATACAGAGAAGCTAACCTCCCACTGAGGAGAGCCCAGCAGGCCAGCAGGAAGCAACCAGCACAGTGCTCTGGGAGCTGAACCCAGCCTTGCACAAGCCAAAAGTTTTAGCCTCAGGGCAGATCTGACCAGCTGCCAGCTGGAGGGACTTTAGATCAACAGGAGCTGTGGCAGTTTCCAGAATTATCAACATATGGATGCTAAGGACAAAGTGAGAGGTAAGTGCAGTGTGGATTTTGGGATCTGGTAGTTCACAAGTGTGGTCCTGGCTTTACCCTCTGGAGGGAGAAACTGCTGAGGAACCTGACCATGCTGCCACCTCCACGTGGCAGCTTCAGCTCCTGGCTTGCAGATTGTAGGGAAACCAAGAGCCAAGTCTGAAGGGTAATCACTCTTGCTTTAACCTGCTTGGATCCGGATTGTGGTCTAGGGTGGAGGAACTGGGGAATGCGACCAGATTTCCAGAGCATGTGGAGGCTTCAGAGAGAGCACCCAACTAATACCTACCACAGCTGAGAAAAGCACAGCAATTGGGACGAAGCTAACCTGACTGTTAGCAGAGTCCTACTGTGGCAAAAAGCCCAAAAGTCAAGTGACTGAGTGAAAACATGAGCAAACAAGGGAAGTAAAGCAAGCAGAGCAACCCAAATTTACACTCTTACTTAAAGGACAAAAAGAATCAAAGCATGGAACAGGAGGAAGACAGTGAATTCAGAACTCCTACATGAAAAGCTTCCAAGAAAAATATGAGCTGGTTATAGGCCGTAGAGGACCTTAAGAAGGATTTTGAATAACAAATAAGAGAAGTGGAGGAAAAATATGAAATGGGAATCAACAACATGACTGAAGAAAATATCATATTAAAAATAGACTAAATCGAATGGCAAGAAAAGGCTCAAAAAGACAATGAGAAGAATGCCTTCAAAAGCCAACTTTTCCTGATGGAAAAAGAATTGCAAAAGCTCACTGAGAAGAATAATTCCTTCAGAATTAGATTGGAGCAAATAAAAGCTAGTGAAATTATGAGAAATCAAGATTTGATTTGAACAGATCCAAACAAATGAAGAAAGAGAAGACAATGTGAAATATCTCATTAAGAAAACCACTGACTTGGAAAATAGTTCCAGGAGAGATCATTTAAAAATTATTGGACTACCTGAAAGCCATGATCAAAAAAGAACCTAGAAATCATCCATCAAGAAATTCTCAAGGAAAACTGAACTGTTTTAAAACCAGAGGGCAAAATAGATGTTGAAACAATCCACAGATAACTTCCTGAAAAAGATCCCAAAAAGAAAACTCCTAGGAATATTATAGCCAGGTTCTGGAATTCTCAGATCAAGGAGAATATATTACAAGCAGCCAGGAAGAAACAATTTTAGTATTGTGGAAACACAATCAGGATAACACTGGATCTGTCAATTTCTACACTGAGGGACTGAAGGGCATGGAATATAATATTCCGCAGGGCAAAAGACCTGGTATTAAAACCAAGAATCACATACCCAGCAATACTGAGAATCATGTTTCAGGGGAAAATGTGGTCATTCAGTGGAATAGAGGACTTTCAAGCATTTTTGATGAAAAAACCAGACTTGGATAGAAAATTTGACATACAGATAGAAGAAGCAAGAGAGGCATGAGAAGGTAAACAAGGAAAAGAAATCATAAGGAACTTATCAAAATTGAACAATTTCCATCCCTACATGGAAAAATGATCATTGTAACTGATAAACCTTTTTTCAGTATAAGGATAGGTGAAGGGAATAGAAAAGTGTTTGTGTGTGTGTATGTATGTATACATACATACATACATACATACATACATACATACATACATATATACATACATATATATATATACATACATATGTGTGTGTGTCTATACACAAGGGTTTATGGGTGTATGGATAAATATGTGAATGTGTATATATGTGGGATAGGAGGGATGGAAATACAGTCAGTCTTTTACAATTTTTCTGCTATGGAAATGTTTTGCATAGCTACATATGGACAAGCTATACTGAATTGCTTATCTTCCCAGTAAGGATGGGTGAAAAGGAAGGAAGTGAATGAATCTGGAATTCAAAGTTTTAAAATAAAAGGTTATGTATATATATATATATATATATATGTGTGTGTGTGTGTGTGTGTGTGTGTGTGTGTGTGTGTGTGTGTGTATTTATATATACTATTATTAATATTATATACATATATATGTAGCTGGGAAATAATATATCTATATACATACATGTATATATATATATATATATTATTCCCCACATATACATATATATAGGCTTTCTGGCATAGTGATTCAACCATGCCCCACTTGAAAGTCAGAGGGCATATGGGAGAAGATATGGTAGAGAGCATTTTGGAGGAGGGGATATTCAGTAGGTTCACTATTTGGGGGTGGTGGGTAGGGGAAAAACAGGGAGAAAATGTGTAACTCAAAATCCTGCAGAAATAAATGATGTAAGTTAATAAAGTATTTTGTTTAAAAAAGAAAAAGAAACAGAAACAGATCCCCAAAAGAAATAGGCTAGGAATATTATACCCAGTTTCCAGATTTCCCCAATCAAGGAGAAAATATTATAAGCAAGCAAGAAGAAACAATTTGAATATTGTGGAAAAACTATCAGGATAACACAGGATTTGGCAGCTTCTACACTGATAGAGTGAATGGTTTGAAATATGATATTCCAGATGTCAAAGGAGCTGGGATTAAAACCAAGAATACCTACCCAACAAAACTGAGTGTCATGTTTCAAGAGAAAATATGGTCATTTAATGAAATAGAGGATTTTCAAGCATTCTTGAAGAACAAAACAGAGTTGAATAGAAAATTTGACATTTAGATACAAGAAGCAAGAGAAGCATGAGAAAGTAAACAGGGAAAAGAAATCATAAGGAACTTATCAAGTTGAACTATTTCATTCTTACATGGAAAAATGTTAATTGCAAGTTATGAAACTTTTCTCAGTATGAGTATAGTTGAAGGGAATATAAATGTATATATATATATATATATATATATATGTGTGTGTGTGTGTGTGTGTGTGTGTGTGTATAAATATATGTATAAATACATATATGTGTGTATAAATACATATATATACATGTCTATATATGAATACATTTGTGAGGGTATGTATATATATGTACAGGTATATATAGATACAGGGCACAGGACCAATTGAATAGGATGGGATGATACTTAAAAGGTAAAATTGAAAGATGAGAGATTAATATAATAAGAGTTGATGGGGAGAGGCAGAATGGGGTAAATTATCTCATATAAAAGAGACAAGGGAAACTGTTACAATGGAGGCAAAGAATAAGAAGGCAAAAGAGAATAAATCAACCTTACTCTCGTTGATTTTGGCTTAGGGAGGAAATGACACACAGTAAATAGGGTATCTCACCCTACAGGAGAGTAGGGATTGGGAATGAGAGGGGAGATGATGTAGGGAAGGTCAGGTTTTGGGGGGAGGGAAGTTAGAAGCACATACTTTTGAAAAGGAACAGGATCAATGTAGGGAATAGAACAAGTGGAGGATGGGATAGCATCTAGGGAAATATTGTGAGTCTTTCACAATATATCCACTATGGAAATGTTTTGTGTAGCCACACGTGTACAATCTATATTGAATTGCCTATCATTCCAGTAAGGTTGGGTGACAAGGGAGGAAGGAAAAAAAAAAATTAAAAATAAATAAATAAATAATAAAAAGTTAACACATGAACTAAAAATTTTATATTTTTCTATTTTTTTATTTTATTATAGTGTGTTATGTGTGGAGAATATTTTAAATAAAAACATTTTATAATAAATAGATAATAAAATTAAGTTTTGTATAATGTGGATAACCTACAGGGAATATTTATCTTATGTATGAGTAAATATTAGTAGTCTCTTTGAAATTTAGCTTTTTGAAATAGATTTTTCTTCCTTGTATATGTGTGTATGAATATATAAAAAGTGCATGTACACATATACCCACATACAGAAACAAATATATACATATATGTGTCTATATGAATACACGCATACATATATACACATAATGCCAATGTAATATTCCTAAAGTGCAGGTCAAGTCATGTAACCCCCTCTTCCAGAAGTGGGAAACCTGCAGCCTCCACGTTACATATGACCTTGTATGTCCTCAAGTACAGTCCTTTTACTGGATCCAAACTTCACAGAACAAATCCCCTTAATAAAAGTATCTGTTATGTAAAACTTGGACTGAGTCAAAAGGCTGCATTCAAAAATGTAGAAGGCCACCTGTGGCCCGGAAGCTGTAGTTTCCCCACCCCTGTTCAATAAACTCCAACTCCCTATTTCCTGAATGATGAAATATAAAACCCTGTTTGGCTTTTACAATAGTTTACAACCTGGTCTCTTCCTACATTTCCGGGATTCTTTCACTTAACTGCTTTTCTTGTACTCTATAATCCAACAGCTCTAGACTATTTGCTATTTCTCACAAAAGTACCTCCACATTCACTTTCACTAGCTGTACTCCATTCTCCATGAAACCTCCAGCTTCATTAGATACTTATCCTCTACAGTGACAAGGCATCACTCTCCCTGATGCTCTGAACTCACTCTGGAGAGGTGAATCATTTCTGAAATCACAAAGACCCTTCAAAGTTCTGAGTATAAATTTCTTATTTCTTTTTTTTAATTAATTTAGTAGTTTAGTTTCAGTTAACAAAATTCAATTCCATAGTTCCTTGATTTTCAAATTTCCTTTACTTCCCTCCCCCCACCCCCCACGACAGCATATATTCCAGTATAGGATCTGCAAATACATTCATATTATACATTAGTCCAATTACAAAGGCGTATTGTACTAGGTGGGATGAAAAATGGTAAAGAAGAAATAAAACCAAACAATAAAAAGAAAAAGATCAATTAGTTTGCTTCCATCAAGATTCAAGCTCAGTTCTTTCTAGTTATATCTCTGGATGTCCCATTTCTCTCTTTCATGAATCTTTCAGGATTGACTTATATCACTGCATTGCTGAGAAGAGTCCAGTCTGTCATAGTTGGTTATCACACATATGATGTGTCTGTGATTGTATACAAATTTCTTCTGATTCTACTCTTCTCACTCAGCATCAGTTGGTATAAGCCTCTCCAGGTAAATATGAAATCCGTCTCCTCCTCGGTAAACTTCTTATTTCTGATAGAAATTATAATCAGAGAGAAACAACAAGAAGTCATGGATTCAGTGATAGAAAATTGAGAATCTCAATCTCTTTTATTTTTCTTCTTCATTTTACTGATCACTTTGAGATTATATTTTGATAATTTTTTTTGTTTGTTTATGGAAGTGTACTACAATAAGGACTGCATTTGAGGGTGACTTATTTCATACTCTGATTATAAGGATTTTACTTGAAATAAGAGGACATGGACAGCGTTTGGCACTTAATAAATATGTCTTAAATAAATGAATACAAGTCTTTCTTTTGGGGAAATGTTTATTTTATTTGTTATAGTTGTTATAAGAAAGAAAAGTGAATGTGAAGGCCATTAAAGGACAAAATAGAAAATGAAGAAGAGTCATGAAGGGAAAGGAGATTTGAGGAGAATTATTGGATCAAGGTTTACATCTATTAGTGACTAAATATTCAAAGGTCATAGAGGGTGAACTAGAAATAAATGTCAGCAATATCATTAAGCAAGAAGCCCAAAGGAATTATGCTATGGTGAAATTTAAGGAGAAGACCTACAAGCTTACTGGGAGTTGCTTTACACTGTCCTGGTTGTTAATGCCTTATAGCAACTTATGCCTATCAATTAATCTTCTGTACCCACACTCACATAAGGAATGTACAAGTATGAAGTCGATATGCCACAAGAATATATCAAACTAAAATGGAAAAAGAGCCATCTAACTACACATTAGGAATCTGGAAGGCCACATATTGACCCAGAAATTATTATTAATTATTTACTAACTATTACTATTGTCTAAATTCTATCCCATTTTTGCTTATTTAAAAAAATATTTCTTAATTACATTTTAATATTTTGGTAGCATTATGGGCCAATGGGTATTTGACACCCAAGAATGATCGACAATAGGTTTACCACGATGTATTGGGACAAAGTCATGGGAATAGAATAGAATAAATATGGTGCCACTGCCTAAGGAGTTTTTCTCTTTTATAAAATGGTTTAGGGAAGTTTACAACTTTGACATTTCCATTTTAATAAGCACAAAGTGAAAACAAATGAACTTTTATGTGAGTAATTTCTTTTATAAATCTCAAGTAGGAGGATTCTGTATTAAAATGTGTTTTCAGGGGCAACTAGGTGGTACAGTGAATAGAGCACTAGCCCTGAAGTCAGGAGGAATTGAGTTCAAATTTGGCCTCAGATGCTTAATTCTTAATAACAGTGTGACCTTTGGGCAAGCCACTTAACCTCAATTGCCTAGCATTCCCCCCTCCATGAAGCAAAAAATAATGTGTTTTCATTTTTTTTAGTACAGTCAAATTGTCTCCTAAAAGAGATATTACAAAATATTCCAAAATTTTGAAACTAGTTTATGTATAGTTTTGAGGGTGGAACAGGGCCAAATTCATCTTGTTTGAAGTAGAACCCAATTTTCTCATTCTGTAGGGTCTCAAGCTGTGCTTAAGCTGAGCCTAGAGGATGTTTTTCATCTTTCAACCTCAGATTCATAGTGTAATGCTCTTTTCAAGAATCTTTCATTTATTTATTATACAGTTATTCAAAAGAGGTAGAGAAAATTCTTTTTCTCCCAAAAACATTTTGCTTTTCACATTTAGAAAGCCTAGCCAGCATGTTTGGGTAATATTAAATTTCTTTCAAGTCTATATGGGAATTCGGAACTTCTGAAATCCTTTTAACATTAAAGGGTAGATGTGTTTTTGTTGTTGTTGTTGTTGTTGTTATTGTTGTTTTATTATTGCTTTTCAGTTTAAAATTTGTACTTCGTAGAACAAGCTAACTACTCACTAGGGGTAGATAGTATTTTTTAAAAGTTAAAGTCCCAGCTATAGATAGTAGATAGTTAATATCTTTATATGTATGTGTGTATATGTATATGTGTATGTATATATATATATATGCACATATATGTGTATGTGTGTGTTTCTCTTTTATACATAACAAATATCCTTGCATAGAAACTAAAAAAAAAAATGTAGAACTTTTACTCCCTAGCATATGTCCTTAAAAATATACAAGTTTTTCTTACTTAGTTTAAGACTAGCATAACTCCTTCAAAATTATTAAAATGTAAAGTACTCCTGAAAATTCTCCTGAAAGCATTCCTAAATAATCACAATAGGTGGCTGGGCCCAAAGATACTTCATTATTATTATTGTAAAAATGTTGTCAGATTGTGAAAGTATACTTTTTATTTACTTTGTCTAAGGTAGCAAAACTTTAATGTCTCTGTTCTATTCTTTTTACTACTTTCTTATGATAGCATCTCTTCCTCCTCTATCTCCACTCCTACCACAAAATTACCAGCAATATTTCAAAAACAAAAAAGAATTTTTTATTAAAACAACATTTTATGGCTATGTCTGCAGATAATGAATGGAGGCTTTTATTTAATTCTTTGGTCCTATTGTAGAATTAAATTGCACACCCTTAGAAGACAGTAGTAATCTTTTTGAAATTTGAAATGGCCATGTCATTGGGGAATGCAATTAAAGAAAATGTATTTCATTCATGAGAGAGATAAAGTTCAAATTATGTTTTGACTTTTAAGCTATATTAAACGAAAAAAAGCAACTTAATATTATTTTCTGGAAAATTCATATGTAGAACAATAGCTACCGTGTATGTATGTCTCTTGTGTTTTCACTGAAGGATTTCAATAGAGTCTGCTTAACTATCACCAGGCTTACTTAAGTATATTAGTCAGAAACTATATTATCTAATATCATTATTTAACATATATCCACCAAGTGGTAAAGCACTTAAATTCTTAGAGGAGAAGTTAAGTGATTTATAGGAAGAAACATATAGCACAACTATATTAGTGGGTGACCTCAACATCCGCTCACACAACTAGATAAATATAACCACAAAATATACAAGAAAGAAGTTAAGGAGGTGAATAGAATTTTAGAAAAAATAGATATGGAAGATGTCTTGAGAAAAGTGAATGATGATAGAAAGGAATATATCTTTTCTCAGCAGTATATAGTACCAATACAAAACTACCATGTATTAGGGCATAAAACTTCACAATGAAATGCAGAATGGCAAAAACATTAAATGCATTCTTTTCAGGTTGTGATGCAATAAAATTATATGTAATAAAGTACCATGGAAGATAAACTAAAAATTAATTGGAGAATAAATAATCTAATTCTAAAGAACGAGTGGGTCAACAACCAATCATAAAAACAATCAATTAACTTCATCCAAGAGAATGACAGTAATGAGACAATATACCAAAACTTGTATGAAAATGCCAAATCAGTCCTTAAGGGAATTTTTTTTTATCTCTGAAAGCTTACAAGAATAAAATATAGAATGGGGAGATCAATGAATTGGACATGCAACTACAAAAGCTAAAAAAAAAAGAAAAAATTAAGAATTAGTATAAAAATATTAAAAAATTAAAAATTAGAACTTCTAGATGTCAGAAAGGAAACAGTAACCTCTCTGAGCTCCTTGGTCACTGAGTCTCAAAGGGTGAATCTGAGAGGATTCTGGAGTGACTGAGCCCACTGGAAGACAGAGTGTGGCAGAGTCCAGCCCAGAAGGTTGCCCTGTGTGTCCGGACAGGTCAAGTGCAGAGTGCATGGGGTCTGCACAGCTCAGACCTAAGAGCAGACAAGCAGACTACACCAGAGAGAGAAAAAGCCCCAGCCTGCAGACTTACCAAGGATGAATTGCAGTCATCTCACAGAGGGGAAGGATCACTGGAGCCAGGTAGGAGAATCGGGCCCCCAGTGGAAAGAGTGGCTTCTCAGGCTGCATTCGGCCCCCAACCTGGAAGTTTAGAAACTGCCTGCCTGTATAATACAGGGGCTGGAATGGCAAAGTAAATTCTAGCTGCTCAGATCCTCCCATCCCTCCTTCATGAAGCAGAAAACCCAAAGATAAGTCTCCCACCCAGATTGAAATCCCAAGTTAATGGAAATAGCCTCAGGCTTGAGAGTCTCCAAGAAGGGGTGTAACTGAGACAGCCAGGAGTCTGAAGAGAAGAGAGGGAGGGGTCCCAACAAGCCCCACCTCACCTCACCAACAAAAGCCTACTTATAGCCCAGGGGTATAGAGGTAGAACTTTGAAGTGGTCAGACACACCCCCACCTACTCATCTACATTCCTCACTGATTTCCCTAACTTAGCCAAAAAATAGCCACCCAGAGGTATTCAAAGTCAAGGATCAGGCCCTAAACTCATAGCCTGAGAAACTAAGAAACAGGAAGTCACAATGGGAAGGAAGGAAGCTGAAAAGGAGAAGGGAAAGGCAAGAAAGTCTATCAGAGCCTACTATGTAGGGGAAGAACAACTAAATACACAGGACAATATAGACTCTCTACCCACACCTGAGAC
This sequence comes from Gymnobelideus leadbeateri, assembly GCA_011680675.1. Classification (NCBI taxonomy): domain Eukaryota; kingdom Metazoa; phylum Chordata; class Mammalia; order Diprotodontia; family Petauridae; genus Gymnobelideus; species Gymnobelideus leadbeateri. The sequence goes on along the minus strand of WOXC01004213.1, from coordinate 157,526 downwards.
CACAGAAGGAAACATGATCTGGTCTCAAGTCCAAATAGCATTCCTGGAGGAGCTTAAGAAAAAATTTAAAGACCAAATCAGTGAAGCAGTGACCAACTTGGAAAAAAAGTCTCAGTGAAGAAAATAAATCCTTAAAAAGTAAAATTAGTGAAGTAATGGGAGAAAATAGCTCCCTAAAAAAGGAATGACAAAAACAAGCTGAAGACCATAATTCGCTAAAAATTAGATACAATCAAATTGAAGCCCAGAACTCTATGATGCAGCAGGAGTCAATCAAAAAAAAAAATGATTGAAAAATTGGAAGAAAATGTAAAATATCTCACTGGAAAAATAACTGACTGAGAGAACAGATCCAGGAGACACAACTTAAGAATTATTGGTCTACCAGGAAGCCATGATGAAAAAAGCAGTCTAGGCAACATCCTCTAAGAGACTGTCAAAGAAAACAGTCCTGAGATCCTGGAATCAGAAGATAAAATAGCTATCAATAGAATTCACCAGACTCCTCCTGAAAGAGATCCCAAACTGAAAACTGCAAGAAATATAGAGCCAAATTCCAGAATTAAAAGATTAAAGAAAAAATTCTACAAGCAGCCAGAAAGAAACAATTCAAATATCGAGGAAGTATAGTTAGGATCACACAGGACCTAGCAGCTTCTACATTAAAAGAGTGGAGGGACTGGAATTTGATATTTCATAGGGCAAGAGAGCTAGGACTACAACCAAGGATTTAACTACCCAGCAAAACTGAGCATAAACTTTTAGGCAAGGAGATGGATGTTTAATGAAATAAGAGACTTCCAGACTTTCCTGATGAAAAAGCCAGAGCTCAATGGAAAATTTGATCTCCAATTACAAGACTCCAGAAAGATAAAAAAGGTAAAGAAGGGAAACACAGACTCACACATGCATAAGTGCACACACACACACACACACCCACAAACACATGCTCATTACTTGGGATGCAACAAGAGCAAAATGTTCACACCCCTATATGTGGAGCTGATAACTGTCAATATTCAAAATCTTTATGATTATCATGACCTTTTAAAGGGTTATACTTAGATAGAGGGTGTGGGTATGAATGCACTAACATGAAGTCTAAAAAAAAAAGACTATTAAGGGGATCAAAGAGACTGTAATGGGAAAAAGGAAAGGATGAGCTAGGAAAAGGTAAAATATGCCATATGAAGAGGCATCAAAATACACTATAGAAGAGGGGAAAGAAAGAGGGAGAAGAACATCATTTAAACACTATTCCCACTGGTTCTGGTTTAAAGAGGGATCAAATTAATCAGTGAAGTTTAAGATTCTAATGTGAATAGACACATGAATTCATTAAACAGAGGAAAAGGAGGGAGGGAGAGGAGCACAGTTTGAAATTTACTCTCGTTGGTTTGGAATCAAACAGGGAGTAATTTACTCTGATAAGTATAAAAATTTATTGTGTCCTATAGATAGTGGGATGGTAAGGGGGGGAAAGGAGGAGACTAAAGGGAGGAATTAGAAGGGAGGGAAATAGTAGTAAGGGGAGAGGGTAGGTTAAGAAGGGGGGTCACTGGGAGGGAACACTGAGGGAGGGGGCAGTCAAAAGGGAAAACTTCAAGGAGGGGAAGGGAGAAGGAAGAAACAAAAACATAAACAGGGGAGGGAATAGGATGGAGGGGAAGAGACAGATAGTCATCATTACTGTGAATGTGAATGGGATGAACTCTCCCATAAAACAGAGGTGGATAGCAGAATGGATTAAAAACCATAATCCTACAATATGATGTCTACAAGAAATACATTTGAAACAAAGGGATACCCACAGGGTAAGGGTAAAAGGTTGGAGTAAAATTTATTAAGCCTCAGCTAAAGTAAAAAAAAGCAGGGGTATCAATACTTATATAAAGCGAAAGCAAAAATAGATCTAATTAAAAGAGATAAGGAAGGAAACTATATCCTACTATAAGGCACCATAGCGAATGAAGCAATATCACTACTTAATATATATGCACCAAGTGGTATAGCATCCAAATTTCTACAGGAGAAGTTAAAGGAATTAGAGGAAGAAATAGATAGCAAAACTATACTAGTGGGGGACCTTAATTTCCCCCTCTCTAAACTCGATGAATCTAACCTCAAAATAAACAAGAAAGAAGTTAAGGAGGTGAATAGAATCTTAGAGAGACTAGATATGATGGATCTCTGGAGAAAACTGAATGCGGATATAAAGGAATTCCCTTTCTTCTCAGCAGTGCATGGTACATACTCAAAAATAGACCATGTACTAGGGCACAAAAACCTTACAATCCAGTGCAAAAAGGCAGAAATATTAAATGCATCATTCTCAGATCATGATGCAAAAAAATTATATGCAATAAAGGGCCATGGAAAGATAGACTAAAAACTAATTGGAAATTAAACAATTTAACCCTAAAGAATGGAAGGGTCAAAGAAGAAATTATAGAAACAATCAATAATTTAATTTAAGAGAATGATAATAATGAGACAACATACCAAAATCTGTGGGATACATTAAAGGTAGTTCTCAGGTGAAGTTTTATATCCCTGAGTGCATATATGAATAAATTAGAGAAAAGGGAGGTCAATGAATTGGACATGAAATTGAAAAAGCTAGAAAAAGAACAAATTGAAAATCCCCAATTTAGTACTAAATTAGAAATATTGAAAACCAAAGAAGAGATTAATAAAATTGAAATTAAGAAAACTATTGCATTAATATATAAAACTAAGAGCTGGTTTTATGAAAAAATAAAAAAATTGATACTCCCTTAGTCAATATGATAAAAAAAAAGAAAGAAGAAAACCAAATTTTGAGTAACAAAAACAAAAAGGGTTAATCTACCTCTAATGAACAGGAAATCAAAAAAATAATGAGGAATTATTTTTCCCAATTGTATGCATATAAATATGACAAACTTAGTGAAATGGATGAATATTTACAAAATCACTAGTTGCCCAGATTAACTGAAGAGGAAGTGAATTACCTAAATATTCCCATCTCAGAAAAAGAAATCAAACAAGCCATCAATGAACTCCCTAGGAAAAAATCTCCAGGGCCAGATGGGTTCACTAGTGAATTCTATCAAACATTTAAAGAACAATTGATTCCAATACTCTACAAATTATTTGGGAAAATTAGTGAAGAATGAGTCCTACCAAATTCTTTCTATGACACAAATATTGTACTGATTCCTAAATCAGGAAGAGATAAGACAGAGAAAGAAAATTATAGACCAATTTCCCTCATGAATTTAGACGCAAAAATTCTAAATAAAATATTAACCAAAAGACTCCAACAACTTATCACAAAAATAATGCATTTTGATCAGGTAGGATTCATTCCAGGAATGCAAGGATGGTTTAATACTAGGAAAACCATCAGTATAATTGAGTATATCAACAATAAAACTAGCAGAAACCACATGATCATCTCAATAGATGCAGAAAAGGCTTTTGACAAAGTACAACATCCATTCCTATTAAAAACACTAGAAAGCATAGGAATAAATGGAGCCTTCCTTAAAATAATTGACAGCATCTATTTAAAACCATCAGCAAGTATTATATGCAATGGGGATAAACTAGAAGCCTTTCCAATAAGATCAGGAGTGAAACAAGGGTGTCCACTGTCACCCCTCTAATTCAATCTGGTACTAGAAACACTAGCAGTAGCAATTAGAGAAGAAAAATAAATTAAAGGAATCAAATTAGGGAAAGAAGTAACCAAGCTATCACTCTTTGCAGATGACATGATGATATACTTAGAGAATCCTAGAGAATCAAGTAAAAAACTACTTGAGACAATAAATAAATTTGGCAAAGTTGCAGGATATAAAATAAACCCACATAAATCCTCAGCATTCCTGTACATCTCTAATGAAACTCAACAACAAGAGATAGAAAGACAAATCCCATTTAAAGTCACTGTAGACATTATAAAATATTTGGGAATCTACTTGCCAAAACAAACCCGGAATCTATATGATCACAACTACAAAACACTTCTCACACAAATAAAATCAGATCTAAATAGTTGGAAAAATATCAATTGCTCATGGCTGGGTCGAGCTAATATAATAAAAATGACAATTTAACCCAAACTAAACTATATATTTAGTGCCACACCAATCAATTTACCAAAAAACTACTTTCTAGAGTTAGACAGAATAATAACAAAATTTATTTGGAAAAACAAACGGTCTAGAATATCAAGGGAATTAATGAAAAGAAATGCTAGGGAAGGTGGACTAGCTATGCCAGATCTTAATTTGTATTATACAGCAGCACTCATCAAAACTGCTTGGTACTGGCAGAGGTGTAGAGTAGTGTATCAATGGAATAGATTAGGTGCAGGAGACCCAGCAGTTAATGAATATAGTAATCTATTCTTTGATAAACACAAAGACCCCAGTTTTGGGGATAAGAATCCACTGTTTGACAAAAACTGCTGGGAAAACTGGAATATAGTATGGCAGAAAGTGGGCATAGATCACTATCTAACACCATATACCAAAATCAAGTCTAAATGGGTGCATGATCTAGGTGTAAAGGATGATACTGTAAGCAATTTGGGAAAGCAAGGAATAGTTTACCTGACAGACTTGTGGAGAAGGGAAGATTTTAGGATCAAACAAGAATTAGAGTGAATTATAAAATGCAAAATGGATAATTTTGATTACATTAAATTGAAAAGCTTCTGTACAAACAAAGCCAATGTAACCAAGATCAAGAGGGAGGTGGGAAACTGGGAAAGAATTTTTACAACTTGTGTCTCTGATAAAGGACTCATTTCTAAAATTTATAGAGAATTGAGCCAAATCTATATGAATACAAGTCACTCTCCAATTGATAAATGGTCAAAGGATATGAACAAGCAGTTTTCAGAGAAAGAAATTAAAGATATCTATAAGCATATGAAGAAATGCTCTAAATCACTGTTAGTTAGAGAAATGCAAATCAAAACAACTCCACAACTCCACATCCCTCCAGTCAGATTGGCTAAGATGACAAAACAAGAAAATGACAAATGCTGGAGAGGATGTGGACAAATTGGAACACTAATACATTGCTGGTGGAGTTGTGAACTTATCCAACCATTCTGGAGAGCAATCTGGAATTATGCCCAAAGGATTATAAATAATTTCATACCCTTTGACCCAGCCATACCACTTCTAGGGTTATATCCCAAAGAGATCATAGAAGTGGGAGGAAGACCCATATGTACAAAAATATTTTAGCAGCCCTTTTTGTGGTTGCAAAGAATTGGAAACTAAAGGGGTGCCCATCAATTGGGGAATGCCTAAACAAGCTGTGGTATATGAATGCAATGGAATATTATTGTGCTGTAAGAAACAAGGAGGTGATGGATTTCACAATTACCTGGAGAGACTCATACAAACTGATGCTGAGCGAGAAGAGTAGAATCAGAAGAAATTTGTATACAATCACAGACATACCATATCTGTGATGACCAGCTATGACAGACTGGACTCTTTTCAGCAATGCAGTGATATAAGTCAATTCCAAAAGACTCAAGAAAGTGAGAAAAGTGCCATCCAGAGATATAACTAGAAAGAACTGAGTCTGAATCCTGATGGAAGCAAACTAAATGATCTTTTTCTTCTCGTTGTTTGGTTTTATCTCTTCCTTACCATCTTTCATCCCACCTAGTACAATACGCCTTTGTAATTGGAATGTCTAATATGAATGCATTTGCAGGTCTTATACTGGACTATATGCTGTCATGGGGAGAGGGGGGAGGGAAGTAAAGGAAATTTGAAAATCGAGGAACTATGGAATTGAATCTTGTTAACTGAAACTAAACTAATAAATTAATTTTAAAAAAATTAAAACTTCTGAAAACAAAAGGAAAGATTGATAGAATTGAAAGTAAGAAAACTACTGAGTTACTAAATTAAACCTAGAGCTTGTTTTATGAAGAAACAACAATAAAATAGATAAACATTTGGTTAATTTTATTTAAAAAAAAAGAAAGAAGGAAAACATATTACTTTTGTCAAAAATTAAAAGGGTGAATTCACCAAAATGAAGAGGAAATGACAGAAGCTATATCATCCATAAAGTAGCCCAGTACAAGACACTTTAAATTTAGATCATATGCTCTTGGAAGGAAGGTTCAACTTTTACTTTTGTTCTGTCACATTTCCAAAAATGATGTTGTGGAATAGAGAATCCAAAACATAAGAACTTTGGCATTTTAAGGCTGGAAGGGACCATAGAGATAATATAACGTACCTCTTTTATTTTATAGATAACAAAGTCTAAAATCCAAATATAGCAGATAGCCAATTAAATTTGTAAAAGCATTTATTAAATATCTAGTATGTACAAGATACTGAAATTGGTCCTTGAAATAGAAAAATGGGAGGAGGCGGCAGGTGACAGTTCATACTTTTTTGCAATCCTTATAGGAATTCAAGTCTACTAGGGAAATAACTACATATAGGTAGATAATTCTACTAAAAGAAAAGGCATAACAAAAGCAGATGAAAATACATAGAACAAAGTAAGGTAGGGAATTCAATAATGGAAAGATTATTTTCATAGGAAGGCTTGATGGAGAAATTAGTGTCTGGGCTAGATCTTAAAGAAAAATATATATTTTGACAAGCAATGATATGGAGAGAATGAAAACTGGGTGGCTCATTATAAATATAAATTCACAGAGGAAGGGGAAGGCATGTTAAATTCTGGGAATAGCAAACAATATTGCTGGAGAATACAAAATATGTGAATAAAAATGACATAAAATAAGGCTAAAAGGGTCCATAAGAGTCAGATTGTTGCAGATATCTAGTACCAGATTAATCCATTAATATTTTACCTGGGTAATGATGAAGTCTGACAATTTTTGAGTAGGAGGAAAACTTGGACAGTTCTGATAATTATGAATATAATTTTGTAACTTATGTAAAGTGGTTTAGAAAGGAGAGCTTTTCTGAAAAAATAGGACCCAAACAGTTGTATATTATAAAAATTCACAAGACAGGTAATAAATTCCTGAATGAGACTGGATATAGTGTGACTGGAGAGAAGTTAGCAAATGAAAGAATTAAAGATGCATTCATAAAGACTTGTCAATGGATCAAATGATATTTTTATTATTATTCAGGTGTTTTTCAATCATAGCCAACTCTTCATGATACCATATGAGATTTTCTTGGCAAAGACACTATAGTTGTTTGCCATTTCTTTCTCCAACTCATTTTAGAGATGGGGAAGCTGAGGCAAACAGGGTTAAGTGACTTGTCCAGGGTCACACAGTTAATAAATGTCTAAGGCCAGATTTGAACTCAATAAGATGAGTCTTCTTGATCCTAAGCCCCACCCTGTATCCATTATGCCACCTTGCTACCATAGATAATAATAGTGATAGCTATATAGTGCCTTCAGATTTTTAAAAGCTCCTAAAATATATTATCTCATTCGATCCTCACAAATAACCTTACAAGGTAGATGCTATTATTAGTTCTATTGCAAAGTTGAGAAAACTTCTACTGAAAGAAGTTCAGTGACTTGCCCAGGATCACAAAGATATAGTATGTCTGAGGCAGGATTTGAATCCTGGTCTTCCTGGAAAATCCAAGATGAATACATACATTTTCAGGTCCAGGAGATTGGGAGGATGGTGATTTCATTAATAGAAACAAATATGCTGGGAGAGAGGGACAGTTTAAATAGATGTTAATGAGCTCAGTTTTTAATGTTGTTTTGTCCTTCATTCTTGAAGAGAACCATGATGCTAAGAAGATGATGCCATGAGAGGAAAGTGAATTGGATTTAAATGAGAGAGGGCAGTGCAAAGTCACCAGTCTCACTTTCTCCTCTGAAGCCATCTGGGTCCCATGGCAAGATATATTAAGATGTCTGGAGATGACCCCAATGCAGTGGGAGACTTGGCCTTTTTTTAAACTAAGATCTTTCTGAGTTCTCACTTTGACTGAAGCAACTCTGATTCATTGATTAAGGATAGTTAAGACATGAGACAAGAAATGACCCCTTTTATCTAATTAAAAAAATTAGTCTGGGAGGTGAAGATACTTAGGTTTCTGGACAGAATAGAAAGGATTGCTATTTGCATTCACTCTGAGCCTCCAAGACCCAAATAAAAACCTCTAAGTGGTATTTAGGTTGGAACCTATTGTTGGTCAAGCAGTGAGAGCCAGAGTGAATTGGATTTAGGGCATGGTCTTTAACAATGGAATCTAACCTGTAAACCCCTATATATCTAGCTAGGTTTTAGCCATAAAAATTTACATTCCTTTGAGAAGAGCACACTTAGGTAAAGGCATAATAATAGTTCAGAAGGAAAAGGAAGAGGGAAAGGAAAGGGGAAGAGAAAAGGAAAGGAAAGGGAAGGAGGAAGGAATGAACTGAGTTGCCTAAATGGAACTTACCAGTTGGGTCCCTGTTGGGGCAGCTCAGACTGCTCACAGTTTGGGACTCCTTACAAGTTGTTGTTTGTCCCTCATTCTTGAAGAGGACCATGAAAAAAGGAAGATGATTCCATGACATAAAAGTGAATTGGAATTAAGTGAAAGATGGCTGTACAAGGTCATCAGCCTCACTTTCTCCTCTGGAGCCACCAGAGCCAATGGCAAGCTATAGATCAATAATTTTTAGATGATCTCTCCTGGATCTATTTCTCAGGTCATTAGTTTTTCCAATGAGATATTTCACATTGCCTTCTATTTTTTTTCATTTGTTTGGATTTGTTTTAGAGTATCTTGATTTCTCATAAAGTCATTAGTTTTCAATTGCTCCAATCTAATTTTGAAGGAATTGTTTTCTTCAATGAGCTTTTGAAATTCCTCTTTCATATGCATAATTTGGCTTTTTAAGGCATTCTTTTCCTCATTGGCTGTTTAGGTCTCTTTTGTCATTTGAGTTAGCCATTTTTTTCAGGCAGGTGGTTGACTTGCTTTTTAGGATTTCCTTGCATCATTTTCATTTCTCCTCCCAATTTTTCCTCCACTTTTCTTACTTGATTTTCAAAATATTTCTTGAACTCCTTCATGGCCTGAAACCAATTCATATTTTTCTTGGATGCTTTTGATGCAGCGGTTTTGACTTCTTTGACTTCTTCTGGTTCCAAGTTTTGATTCTTTCAGTCCCCCCAAAAAAGGATTCTATGATCTGAGTGTGCTTCCTTTGCTAGCTCATCTTGCCAGGCAATTATTTGTCTTTTGAGCTCTTTGCCATGGTAGAACTCTGCTTCCATAGTGAAGAGAGCTGTGTTCCAAATCCCTGGGGTGTTTTGCAAATTTTGTCAGAGTTATGATAAGGGTGTCCTCTCTATAAACACTCCAAGCCCTGGCACACTTGCCACATACCCCAGGACTACCACCCAAGACCACAATCCAGATACAAGCAGGTGAAAGAAAGAGCAATTACCATCTGAATGCTCACTTTGTCCCCCTACAATCCAAAGGCCAGGAACTCCAGAGGCAGCCACATGGCATCAGCTTAGCCTTGGCACCTACAGCACCTCTTTCCCTGGGAGTAGGGACCCAAACTCACTCTTATGCTACCCAATTCCAACAGAGTTCCCCACTGACCTTTTACTTTCTCTTTGGCATTTATGGGTTGAGAAGTCTACAGCAGCCAGTAATTTACTCTCCTGAAGAAGGCTCTGGCTTGTCTGTGCTGCTGGGTCTGTGTTCAGGGTCACTCTGAGTGTGGGATTGTGCAGCTCACATGGGACTGTGCTCAAAGAAGTTCTTTTTATTCTGCCATTGTGGATCCACTCCCAAAAATAGACACTTTTTCAATTATTTTAGTAGTGCACGAGAAAAAAAGGCATAAGATCAGGGGGGTGGGGAGCGGGCGATTGGTGGCATAGTAAATAGAGGACTGACTGTAGAGTCAGGAGGAACTAAGTTCAAATGTGACCTCAGGCTCTTAACACTTACTAGACATGTGACCTTGGGCAAGTCACTTTACCCCAATTGCCCTGCCTTTCCCCCTCCAAAAAGGAAAAAGAAAATACACAGGATGATAAAAAGTAAGTTGAAGGGTCAAGGGAAGATATAAATTAACTATAGATATAGATAGATATCTATACAAATATAGATATATGAATTAGGGCATTTAAAAACATATAGACAGCAGTATAGGAAGAAGAATCGATAGATAAGGAAAAATTGAGTAAGAAAAAAAAAGTATCGGTTATTGGGAAAGCTCACAAAAGAGGCAGAAACATGTGAGACAAAAGGCAAGTGATAATTTGTAAGGAAAGCAATATCTTGGTCTCTGAAGTCAGAACAAAATGCTAATTGAATGAATTAATGAAGGAAGGAAGATTAAATAAATGAAAAGAACAATGAATAAAATGAAGGAAGGAAGAAATGCTGTGAGTGAATTAAAAATGTTTGGGGAAATTATGGCATATGTCTGGTATTTTAGAAATACAATTCTCAGCACACCATAGCTTTTAGTGCTAAGAATATAGGAGCATACTTACCAGCAGTTAACAGTAGTGATCCCAGGGTTGGCTAGGTGGTGCAGTGAATAGAGCATCAGCCCAGGGGTCAGGAGGACCTGAGTTCAAATCTGGCCTCAGACACATAATACTGACTAGCTGTGTGACCTTGTCTAAGTCATTTAACCCTGATTGTCATGCCCTACCCCCTCCTAAAAAAAAAAGAATTAAACAATAGTTATCTCTCTGGAGCTTATTTTCTGCTAAAAAGAGCAATTGCATTATACACTAAGTGTGAAAAGTACAGGGCTTATCAATTTACTATTTAGAAATGCAAATGTTATTTCTTATTTTATTTTAATACCAAAGCACTATTATAAAAAATAACATTCAATGAGTTCATCAATCCATAATATAGATGTCTATTTTTATTTACTCTTTTTCCACAAAATAGTTGTCCATAAAACACAGCTATTTGATTCAGCCCTTTAAAATGTCAATTATGATTGTTGGGAACCAAAAGAGGAAAATATAGAACATTCATTAATGTGAAGTATAAGCCCAAAGTGATATGTGCCTTAGCTACTAGTGAAATAAAAAAGGTGAAATTATCTAATGATAAGAAGCCCTATTAAAAGTTGCATTAAAACACTTAAGAAATCAATCTGCCATATAATGAATTTGAGGTTGATAGAGTTTTAAAAGACTGCTGTTTGATTAATAATAAAAAATGAGCAACTTAATAAATAATAACAAGAAAGGTGAAATATGATTCAGATGTGTTGAAGGAAGAAAACAAATTAACTCAATAAATTTACTGCATCTAGTTCTCAAGTTGGCAATATAGATGGTAAAATCTTCATAAATAAATGTACTAGGAACAAATAAATGTGGCACATAGAATATACTCATAACACTTCCACAGTGCACAATAAAAGGACATCCAATATATATTGGTAAACTGAAAAATATTTACTATTTGATCTTCCTTCATTAGAAATTTGATCTTCCATATGTTTTTATTGGGTAAGGATGGAAAAGGGGATGGATAATACAGGGGCAATCTCAGAAGTATGACCATGACCTTGAACATTGATTTTCATTTTTTTTAAATGGTCATGTTTGTTACTTAGAATTTTTTTTCATCTAAAATGCACCTCTAGCTCTGTTTTTCAAAGTGGGAAAGTGGATTTTATTTATTTATGAAAATCAGTAAATAAAACTCCTTAGTGATAAGCTATCAGAGTTGCATTATTTTCTGAATTTCAACATGAAGATTTTTCTCTTGCTTTAGTATTTGCATTAAATGAATAATTCAGTTTTCTAAAATTGTTTGATTAGTAGCAATAGGGCAAACATTTTGTGAATAATGATTTATTTCCAAAGTACCATCAGAGCTATAACAGTGTGGTATTTCCTCAGACTTGTAGTGAGTATTCTCTAGGTCCTAATAAATAAACAGAAAAATCTTTGAATATCATCATTTTAATGCCTAAGCTTGATCTTTGATCTTTTTTTCTTCCCTTCTTTCTTTTCTTTCATTCTTTCTCTTCTTCTGTTTAACGAAAAGACCATTATAATTAGAGATGTAACTGAAAAGAAAATTCATCTGGCACAGACCCCTCCTTTTTTCCATCTTTCCAAGTGACTTGGCAGACCCTAGTCATTAGTAAAAACAACAAATTACTCAATGAGATGACATAGGTGAATTCAACATAAGTTATATATTCAAATATATTCGAAACATCTTTCAGTAACCTATGAATATGAAAAGATCCCTGCATGGATAGAGACAATGGGGCAGAGGCCAAAAGAGAGGAATAAAATAATGGATTATTTTTATATCTGTATCTACAATATATCAGTATTTGTATCTATAGAGGCAGTGTTGGGTAATGGATAGATCATAGATAAATAGTTAAATATTTATTAAGCACCTACAATATGCTAGGTCCTTAGACCTAGATTCAAACCCTGACTAAGATACCTATTTCTGTGTAACCATGGGCAAGTAACTTAACCCATCTGGGCTTCAGTTTCCTCACCCATAACTATTTTGATGACCTCTAAGTTCCATTCACTCTAAGATTCTATACTCTCTCTTTCTCTCTCTCTCTCTCTCTCTCTCTCTCTCTCTCTCTCTCTCTCTCTGCCACACACATGCCTATCTTGAGCCAGCATTTGAATATATAATGAAACATTTTGTTTATAGCATATACATATATTGTAAAATGGTGACGATGATATAATATCTACTATCTATATAATGTTTTAATTTTTTTCAGGGAACTTTACCTATATCATCTCATTTGATCCTCAAAATAACTCTATGGCATAGGTGCTATTATTGACTTGATTTTACAGATAAGGAGAATGAGGCTTAAGAAGTCAAGGAATTCCTGCAGATTCCTATAGGAAGTATCTGAGGTAAGATGTGAACTCAGATCTTCCTGACTCCATGTTCAGGATTCTGTGACCTGGTAGTCACTAAAAACATACAATATATAATTATATATATATATATATATATTGCATTTATCATATGTAATATTATATATTTAAATACTGACTCAAGAGGTTATCATGGAAAAAACCTTAAATATAAAGTGACAGGGAAAAATATCTACAACCTCCTCCTCACATTCCAGCCCCATCACTTACCATATAGTCTAGGTTAATTCTTTCTTTCAAAGATAAGTAAACTGTTTCTAAGATTTGATCAGTTCAGGGGCCTAAGGGTCAAAACACATCCCTGTTGACTCCACTCCCTGGTCACATAAAGTCATAAAAGCAGCAAGTAAGCATGGAGTCTTCTTCTTTCAGATTTGGGCTTTCACGAAAACCACTATCTACAACCCCTTGATTCCCACACCATATCTTCCTTACCACATGAGTTTCTGTATGGAGAGAGTAGCTGCCAAGTGCTGTATTATTCTTGAGCTTCCTTTCCATTCCAAAGCTAAGTAAATATTTCACATTGCTTTCTATTCTTTCATTTGTTTGGATCTGCTTAACAGCATCTTGATTTCCCATAAATTCACTAACTTCCATTTGTTCCAGTCTAACTTTGAAGGAATGAATCTCCTAAGTGAGCTTTTGAGACTCTTTCCATCTGGCAAATTTGGCTTTTTAAGGCATTCTTCTCCTCATTGCCTTTTTGAGCCTCTTTTGCCATTTGAGTTAGTCTATTTTTAGGGTGTTATTTTTTTCAGTCAGGCTGTTGATTGTCATTTCATACATTTATTGCGTCTTTCTCATTTCTCTTCCCCATTTTCTCCCACTTCTCTTATCTGCTTCTTAAGGTCCTCTATGGACTATAAGCTGCTCGTATTTTCATTTGGGGCTTTGGGGTCAAAAAGTCATAGTCCTCCTCCTGTTCCATGGTTTGATCCTCTTTTCCCCCAAAATAGGATTCTAATGTTGAATTTTTCTGTTATTTTGTTTCCTTTGCCTATGCATGTTGCCACTCAATTATTTTACTTTTGGGCTTGTTGCCACAAGTAGGACTCTGCCACCAGCCAGGGGAGCTTCTGTCCCAAACGCTGGGGTTTTCTCAGCTGCTGGAGGTATTAGTTGGGTGCCCTATCTGAAGCCTCCCCACACTCTGGCAAGCTGGTCACACACCCCAAAACCTCCACCCCAGACAGCATTCAAGATCCAAGGGGGGTAAAGGAAGAAACAATTAACCCCCAGACTGATCACTGGATCCCCTACCATATGCAGGCCAGTAGCTGAAGCTGCAACATGGCAATGTGGCACAAGCAGCACTAGCTCCTCAGTGGCTTCTTTCCCCCAGGGGAAGAAGCTGAAGCACCCTCCCAACCAGTCCCCAAGTCCATAGGGCACTGACCTCTCACTTTGTCCTAGGTATCTATGTGTTAATAATTCTGGAAATGGCCACAACTGCTGATGTTCTGGGGTCCCTCCAGCTGGCTGCTTGTCCAGACACCCTGGGTCTAAAACTTCAGACTCAAGTGGCACTGGGCTTGGCTCCCAGAGCACTGTGCTGGCTGCTGCCTGCAGGGCTGCTGTGCTGTCCTTAGCTGGAGGTTAGCTTCTCTGTGTCATTTTTGGGTTCTGTAGCTCCAGGGGTCATTCAGAGTCCCCATTTTACATAATTTTGAAGTAGTGTGGGCCAGAGTTCCAAGGAAGTGCTCTTTATATTCTGCCATTTTCACTCCCCCCTCCGTTGACCTTTTTTTTAAATTTAATGTTCTTATTGATGTATTGCATAGGTCTATAAATATATATGGTTATTTGTTATTGAACAAAATATGAGGATGCAAATCCATATTCTGTGGATTCACTGAAACTACCCTTATTAAAATCAACAGCAGATAGGGGCAACAGGAATTATATGCACTTGATTATTTTCCATAAGAGTTTTCATGCCTTTGATTGGACTATATATTTTGAAAGTTTTTGCTCAGAAAAGCTTATATATCAATGGTATCTGGAATGGCCACCAAATGAAAAGAAGAAGGAGGAGGAAGAGAGGAGATGGATAAGGAGAAGAGGAAGTAAAATATCTCATCAGAAAAAAATGACGTGGAAAATAGATCAAGAAAATATACTATAAAAATGATTGGACCACCTGAAATCAATGATCAAAAAAGAGCCTAGAAAACATATTTCAAGAAATTATCAAGCAAAACTGCCCTGATATCATACTACTTGAAAGTAAAATAGAAATATAAGAATCTATGAATGACCTCCTGAAAGAGATCCCAAAATGAAAACTCTCAGGAATATTATAGTCAAATTATAGAACTCTCAGGTCAAGGAGAAAATATTGCTAGAAGTAAAAAAGAAAAAGAAAATTCAAATATCATGGAAACACATTCAGAAATGAGATTTAGCAACTCCTTTCTCTCTCTCTCTCTCTCTCTCTCTCTCTCTCTCTCTCTCTCTCTCTCTCTTATTGCTTTTTTGGAGGGGGAAGTCAGGACAATTAGTCTTAATTGACTTGCCTAAGGTCACAGGGCTAGTAAGTGTTAAGTATCTGAGGCCAGATTTGAGCTCAGGTTGTCCTGACTTAAGAGCCTGTACTCTATTCACTATGCTACCTAGCTGCCCTGCAACTCTTTCTTAAAGGATCAGAATCCTTGAAATATGACATTCTGGAAGTCAAAAAACCAGGATTACAACCAAGACTCACCTACCCAGCAAAATTGAATATAATCCTTCAGATTACAAAAGGGGGAAGGAGGAATTAATGAATAGAGGAGATCCAAGCATTCTTGATGAGAAGACAAGAGTTGAACAGAAATTTGAAATTCAAATACAAGACTCAAGAGAAACATAAAATAGGAAATAGGAAAGAGAAATCATAAGACACTCAATAAGGTTAAATTGTTTATTATAGTGATGAGGTAAAGGCAGGAAATCTTATACAATGTTGTTCTGTTTTGGAAAGCAATTTTTATAGTAAGTTTCCTTGATTATAAAAGTCTCATTTTTCAAATATATGGAGAATTGAGTCATTTCAAAGAAAACAAGTCATTCTCCAAATGAGAAGTTGTCAAATGATATGAGCAAACATACAGACAAAGATTGGAACAAACATTTCAGATAAAGAAATCAAAGCTATTGATAGTCATAGAGAAAAAAATTCTCTTAATCACTATCGATTGGAGAAATGTAAATTAAAACAACTCTGAGATGCCAACTCATTCTTTTCAGGCTGACTAATATGACACAAAGGGAAAATGACAAATGTTAGATGGGACATGAAAAATTGGGAAACTAAAGAAATATTTATTTGTGGAGTTATATTCAAACATTCTGGTGAATAAACTAGAACTATGCCCAAAGGGCTATCAAACTTTTGATCCAGCAATATCACTACTAGGTCTGTATTCCAACAAATTAAAAATAAAGAAGAAGGGGCAGCTAGGTGGCGCAGTGAGTAGAGTGTCGGCCCTGGAGTCAGAAGGACCTGAGTTCGGATCCGACCTCAGACACTTAATGCACACACAAATAAAAACCTAGCCGTGTGGCCTTGGGCAAGTTACTTAACCCCAATTGCCCTCCAAAAGCCAAAAAAATAAATAAATAAAAATAAAGAAGAAAATGGTGTGTATCAATGAAAAAATATTAAAGCAGCACTATTTATTATAGCAAAGAATTGGAAATTGAAGGATATTTACCAGTTGGAAAATGGCTGAACAACTTTGGTATATGGTTGTGCTGGAATACTATTGTGCTATAAGAAATGACAAGCAGTATGCTTTCAGAAAAGCTTAGAAAGATTTACATGAACTGATGCAAAGTGAAATTAACGGAACCAGAACACTGTGCACAGTAACAGTAATTTTGCATTCTGATCAGTTGTGAATAACTTAGCTATTCTTAGCAAAATAATGACCTGAGACAATCCCAAAGGATTTATGGTGAAAAATGCTATTCATGCCCCTAGAGAAAGAACTAGTGGAGACTGAATGAGGATAGAGTCAATTTTTTAAACTTTTTTTTTTCTTTTCTTGGGAGGGTTATTTGTTTTGTTTTGTCTTTACAACATGATCAGTATTAAGAGATGTTTTACATGATGCCACATATATAACCTATTTTAAATTGCTTTCCTTCTCAATGAAGGTGGAAGAGAGGGACAGAAAATTTGGAGCTCATTATTTTAAATGAATGGCTAAAGTGGTTTATATATGTTATTGAGGATAAATAAAAAAGCAAATTCATAAAGCAGGCATTCCAAGAGGTAAAATGGAATGAGAAAGCAAAAAAATGATACCTGCCAAGGGTTCAGCCGGAGATGGATAAGAATGGGAATTTGTGGGAAGAGATATTGCAGAAAATGATTTTGTTTGTTTAAGGTCTGTAAAATTTTACTTTCAACACGAAGAATAAAGGGCAACAGGACCCAGGAACTTTTCGACCAAAGCACTGAAGAAGAAATCTTTCATTGGAGCCCCTAAATTCCAGAGTCAATTAAATATGGAATAAACTTACTATGGTGGTGTCAATTTCCCTTCTGATATCTCCAAACACAGAAGGGCTTGAAGTGTAGTTAGTAAGGAATTTTTTCTATACATCTGGGCTGGTAAATGACTGGTATTCCAGTTGACCAGTAAGGCTGAATTACATTTTGCTGCTATTCTTGTAGCCTTCTCTATGGATAACAGGGGATGAGGCACACCCAGATGATACCCCAAATGGGTACTTAACCACCTCCCAATCTGAGTCCCTAGAATGATAGGATATTTTGCTGCCCCTGCCTCTACTGCACTTGATATTACCCTGAAATTCAGGATCTATAATAGCTGTCAATCTCCCATTCTATTCCTTTTATAAACCTAGTACTTCTGGGCTGGGGTCTTTAATAGATGTGAGCCTTCTTCAAAACAGGCCGTCTACTGACTCTGGCATCCCCTGGGGAAGGATCAATTATAGTTCTGGAAGTCTGAAACAGTAGATGACTAATACGGTGACTGTTAAATTCTCTGGAAATCTACCTCATAACTGCCAGAGGCTATATCATAACCTCATCCTAAGATGCTGGAGGACAAAGGGGTAACTTGAAAGTCCCTTTCGTACTAAGAAGACACTTACCTCAAAGTTTTTTCTGTACCATAAGCATAGTATCTTTTATGTCTTGAGGCTTAGGATCTGAAGGAGTTTAATCCTTTTCTATTGGGGGTGTTGTCCATGTTTTAAAAACTATCAGTCTTTTTCTAGGTTTTTGTTTCAAGAATACGAGAGCAAAACTCAATGGATCTATCATGAAGGCTACCTACATGACAAAGCCACCTGCTTTTCTGGAAATGAATGTACCTGATGTTGTACTTTGTGACTCTTCCGTATAAAACACTATTGCCAAAATGCTGCTGCTTATGGACCCCAATAAGCATCTTTCTATTATCCTTAAATAACCTGAGATTTAGTGCATACAGATTCTAATACTTTCGACTACGTTCTGATCCATAATTCACAGACACAAATCTGGGATATTTGTAATATCATCATCAGTGACATCATCATCATCATCAAAATGATCACATCATTATTATCATCAATAATTTTTTGTGATAGGAAGTTCTGTTCCCTATTGAATTGCAGCTTCTATGTACCCTCTTTTTGTCAGAGGAAAAAAATATAGCTAGGTTGATATTAGTCTAAATGAATCACCAATCATGGTCACATGGATTTTCGTTCATATTATTTGAAGTTAGAATCACACAAGATACAGTCATTGGTTCTGCCCCAGTGGAAATATGCAGTGTGAATTAGAAAAAAATGTGTCTACTCCAATATACTTATTATTGTATGAATTAGAAATGAATTAGAAAATGAATTAGTATGAATTAGAAAAAAATGTGTCTACCCCAATATACTTATTATTCACTCTGATTGGGGCCTATCCCTTTTTAGTAGTTACCACAAATCCTCAGAGTTTTTTCTATTCTTTGTGAGTGTGATATCAGATTTCACCACTTAATCATCACAGATTTTATGCCAATTTTTTTTTATAAAAAGTGGGGTGAGACCATTATATGTACCTTTTAAAAACTGTGCTTGTATTACTTGTCTTTTAGTTTTCACCAGTCTCCACCAATCACATGCCAACTTTGAACTCACTGAAAACTGTCTTTCACAGCTCTGTTTCCATACCATTCAGCAAACACAATCATTTTCAGCTTGAATGCTGCAGAATAGTTTTTATATTTACCGATAATCAGAAAGAAATACTTTGCATGCTAATGTATTGCTCGCAGATGAATTGAATAGTTTAGCTAGTTCAGGAAGGTACAAGCTTTACCATATCATGTATCTTACTCACAGAAGCTTCTCCTTCCCACCCTCTCCCTTGTGCCTCTGACAGACTCTTCTTTGTCACTACAGTGCTGTAAAAAAATCATGGGAGTTGACTTTCCTAAATATACGGATAATGCCT
Organism: Gymnobelideus leadbeateri; assembly: GCA_011680675.1. Taxonomy (NCBI): domain Eukaryota; kingdom Metazoa; phylum Chordata; class Mammalia; order Diprotodontia; family Petauridae; genus Gymnobelideus; species Gymnobelideus leadbeateri. Next base: position 138,171 of record WOXC01004213.1, on the reverse strand, counting down.
GTGCACTAAGAATTCAAGGCTAATGGCTCCCAAAGCATGAGAGATAAATGCATATCCATATGCCACTAGTGAATATATTGTCACTCTATTTACCTTTCAAAGGATGTGATGAATAGAATTATGCCATGTGACAAATACAGAATAAAGTTTCATAGAAGAATTTTTGGAATAACATTTAAAAAGCTATGTGTAGCAATTATGAGGTGGTGATGATTAGGTGATAAAATTCCATTGTTAAACCCAGTAATAGAAAGAGTTATTCCTTTATATTAAATTTATCTTTTGAAATACTCTTTCTTTAATACTAGCTTGTATCACTTTCCTCAGGTTATCCTTAAACTGGGTTGGTTTGGGATGAATAAATGCATTTAAAGACCCACCTTTGCCTTAGCAACTAGATTAAGTCCTTAAAAATGAGAAGACAGGGGGTCAAGCCAAGATGGCAGAGTAAAAGCAGGAACTTTCTTGAGATCCCTCTCTAACCACATCCAATACCTATTAAAGAAGACTAAACAAATTTTAGAGCTACAGTACCTACAAAGTGAGAGAAACACATCTCCCACTGAAGGCAGCCTGACAGGCCAACAAGAAAGGTTTATTCCACCAGTCTGAAAGCTGAGTGTAGTCCTACTTGAGCTGCACTGGCCCAGACTAGTAACCCAGAAAGGTGAGAATAGACTTCAGGAGAGTGAATCACTGGCAGCTGTGGTGTTTTCCAGACTTCTCAATGCATAAACACCAATTAGAAAGTAAAAGGTCAGTAGGGAACTCTGTTGGAACTGGGTAAGAGAAGAGCACTGTCTGGCCCCTGGACCCAGGGATGCAGAAGGGATGGCAAAAGAGCACCTGCACTTGCTGCCAGGTGGTGGCCTCTGAAGCTCCTGGCCTACATATCTTAGGGGGTCCAAGTGACCATTCAGAAGTTAATTGCTCTTACTTTGACCTGCTTGCATCTGGATCAGAGTCTTGGGTGGTGGTCCTGGGGTGAGGAACTCTAGCATGCCAGAGCATATGGTGGCTGTGGAGAGGCCATGCTCATCATACATACCTCTGATAACAGCTGGGCAAAACCCCAGAAATTTGAGACATAGCTCTCTCCATTCTGGAAGCAGAGTTCTACCATGGCAAAGAGCTCAAAAGTCACGTAATTGTCTACCAAGACAAACAGAGGAAGCACAATCAGAACACATAATCTTGTTTTGGGGACAAAGAGAGTCAAAACATAGAATGAGAAGAAGATGACAAAGTCAAAACTCCTGCATCAAAAGCCTCCAAGAAAAATATGGACTTGTTTCAGAACAGGGAGAAGCTCAAGAAGGATTATGAAAATTAAGTAAGAGGAGTGGAGGAAAAATTAGGAAGAGAAATGTGAGTGATGAAAGAAAATCATGAAAAGCAAGTCAACAGCCTGCTAAAGAAGACCAAAATAATACTGAAGGAAATAACACCTTAAAAACAGACAACTCAAATGGCAAAAGAAGTCCAAAAAGCCAATGAGAAAAATGCTTTAATAAACAGAATTGGTCAGAAAGAAAAAGAAATAAGAGAATATTCCTTGAAAATTAGATTGGAGTAAAAGGAAGCTAATGACTTTATGAGAAATAAAAATACTATAAAACAGATCCAAACAAATGAAAAAATAGAAGACAATGTGAAATTGTCTGGAAAAAACACTGACCTGGACAATAGATCCAGGAGAGATAATTTTAAAAGTATTGAAGTACCTGAAAAACATGATCAAAAAAATAACCTAGAAATCATTCTTCAAGCAATTCTCAAAGATAATTGCCCTGAAATTCTAGAACCAGAGGGCAAAATAGAAATTGAGAGAATTCACCTATCACCTCTTGACAAAGATCCAAAAAAGAAAACTCCTAGGAATATTAGAGCCAATTTCCAGAGTTCCTAGGTCAAGGAGAAAATATTACGAACAGTCAGGAAGAAACAATTTGATTATTGTGGAAACACAATCAGGATAACATAAGATCTAGAAGCTTCTACATTAAGGGATCAAAGGACTTGGGATATGAAATTAAAGAGGTGAAAGGAGATAGGATTAAAACCAAGAATCACCTACCCAGCAAAACTGAGTATAATACTTCAGGAGAAAATATGGACATTCAATGAAATAGAGGATTTTGAAGCATTCTTGATGAAAAGACCAGAGCTGAACAGAAAATATGACTTTCAAATACAAGAAACAAGAGAAGCATGAGAAGGTAAACAGGAAAAAAAATCATAACAAACTTATTAAGTTGAACTACTGACATTCCTACATGGAAAAATGATAATTGTATCTCAAGAGACTTTTCTCAGTATGAGGATAGTTGAAGGGAATATATATGTGTGTGTGTGTGTGTGTGTGTGTGTGTGTGTGTGTGTGTGTGTGTGTGTATGGATACGGATATGGATACATACATATATATTAGATGGTGTATGTACATGTACGTATAAATATATATGTGTGTATGTATGTACATGTATATATAGACAGAGGACACAGGATGAGTTGAATATGAAGGTAAGATATTTTTAAAAATAAATTAAGAGGTTACAAAGGAATATACTGGAAGAAGGAGAAAAGGAAAGGTGGAGTAGGGTAAATTATCTTATATAAAAGAGTCAAGAGAAAACTGTTACAATAAAGGGGAAGAGCAGGAAGGTGAAAGGGAATGAGTCACACTTATTCTCATTGAATTTTACTTAAGGAGGGAATAACATGCACACTTAGTTGGATACCTTACCCTACAAGAAAGTAGGAAAGAAGGGGATGAGAGGGGGGATGATAGAAGGGAGGGTAGAATGGAGGAGAAAACACTTAGAAACAAATATTTTTGAAAAGGGACAGGGTCAAAGCAGAAAATAGAATAAGTGGGGATGGGAGAGGATGGAGGGAAACATATTTAATCTTTCACAATATAGCTACTATGGAAATTATTTGGGCATCTACACATGTAGAACCTATATTGAATTGCTTTTCTCCCCACTGGGGTTGGGTGAGGAGGGAAGAAAGAAAAGATTCTGGAAACCAATGTTTTAAAAACAAATGTTAAAAAAATGTTGTTTGTTTGCTTGTTTGTTTTTACATGCAACTGGGAAATAAGATATATAGACACTGGGATAAAGAAATCGATCTTGCCCTCTTAGAAAGATGTGGGAGGGGGCTGGTGAGGGACCATATAAGAGATAACAGATTAGGGGAAAGGGCAATGAGCAAGCTTGCTACCTTGGGGTGGGAGTAGGGGAGAAATGGGGAGAAAATTTATGTCAAAATCTTCTGGAAATGGATGTTGGAAACTAATAATAAATAAAGAAATTTTTAAATAAAGAAAATGGGAATACAGGAAGAGAATAAGTATTTATATAATACCTATCATATGCCAGGCACAGGGCTAAGTAGTTTACATATATCTCAATTAATATGAACAATAACCCTGTGAGGTAGGTGCCATTATTACCACCACTTTACAAGTGAGGAAGCTAAGGCAAACAGATTAAATAACTTGACTAGGGTTACAGAGCTATCAAGTGTTTGATGTTGGATTTGGATTCAGGTCTTTGTGACTCTATGTCTACCTAGTATATCATCCTTTGTACTATCTAGCAGCCTGAACCCCAAAGCTTTTCTTAGCAAAACTGAAGGGGGAAGACTGATACTGGAAACCTTTCTCATACATTCCTATACCCATAAACACATTCTTCTTCCTATACATTTATTAATTTCCTTTTTTGTTTGGGTTTTGTTCGTTTTTGTCTAGTATAAATTACTCAAGTTGGAACTGCTGAATTTGAAGGCAATATCTTCTCATTTTTATCTTATCCCCTTACAGTACTGTAAGGGTCATGTATCTGAAACTACCACTACCTGAGGACCATGTAAAGGTTAGCTACTTTCAGCATGCTCAACTTAAAAGGTTGCAAAAAATCTTGTAGAGAGATATGATACTGGCTAGGAAAATGGAGTGAGGAATCCAGGGGAAGCTACAGAAAGGAAATGCCAGAAATGCCATATAATAACTGACCCTTATATACTCTCCCTACTTGTTTAAAGAGATTTTATTTTTTTCTATCATATGAACAAGTTTCCCTTGTTGTCTTTGTTATTTCTGATTTCTAAGCTAATCAATGTCCTATTTTCCTCTTTTAAATGTTTAATTTCTCTTTTAAACCATTTCAAATGTTTTGCTGTTTTTTCCAAGGTCTCTAAGATGCCCACAAATTCTCCTTTCCTACTGTATTTTTTTAAGTTCATCATCCTTCATAGTATAATAATTATCCAATGTGTTATGGACTTCATTTGAATTTCATTCACTTTTTTTTCTTTATAAAGTTTAAAGGATTTTAGATTTGCCCTGAGCTTCTCCAGTGAAAATTATAGAGAAACATATTTTGAATCAACATACAGAAAAGCATTTTTAAGAATTGGAGCTGGTCTCTGGTCTTTGCGAGTGGCGCCATGGGTCACCAGCAGCTCTACTGGAGCCACCCTCGCAAATTCAGCCAAGGCTCTCGGTCGTGCCGCATCTGTTCGAACCAGCATGGCCTGATACGCAAGTAAGGCCTGAACATGTGCCGCCAGTGCTTCCGGCAGTATGCCAAAGACATCAGCTTCATCAAGCTGGACTAAGTTATATTTATGGATCTTGCTTCAGTGATTACATCAGTGACTACCATTTTACTGGATTCTGGACAACTATTTGATCTACCCACCTAAAGATCTGATCTTGTTGTACACACTGTGTTAATTTGCAAATATAATTTTAAAAGCTTGTCCTCAGTTAAAAAAAAAAGAATTGGAGCTGTTCAAATGATGGAATGGACTAAATTGTGAGTTTCCTATCACAAGAAATTATTAATCAGATGCAGCCTGAGGGACTATAGCATACTGGAGATTTAAATTTGGAGGTTATATGTATATGGCAAATTTGGATTCCCAGATGGTAATAGTACAGAAAAGACAAATAATTAATATATAAACTTTAAAGCATACTCATCTTTCATTAGAGAATAATAGGAGAGAAAAAAATACTAGAGAAAAGGAACTGAGAAGGAAGGGGAGGAGGTATATGAGAGGAATAGAACACAGGAGAATAAAGAGGACAGTAATTAATTAAGCAAAAAAAAGTTGTTAATTGTATTTAGAAGATATATTTAGTGGTATGGTAGGGATGGAAGCAAAATTAACAAGTGTTTAGAAAGGAATAATTGGAGTTGCCTATTTCTGAAGTATAGCCATAGGGAAATAGTTCACATGGTCAGCATCAACTTATCCAGCTCAACATGTTGTCACAATGAATGCCTTTGTCCTTCTTGAGTATCTTTTCCTTAATTTTGTTAAGTAAGCAATATTTTTTCAAGTGTGTTAGGTGATCTACAAGTGTCCTATCTTGCTGCAATTCTGAATCTGAACCAACAAACAGATCTGAGTAAACCTTCACCCACAATATATAATTTAGACACAAAAGAAATGCCGTTTTCCTCAAAGAAAAACATGTGGGCATTGGATTGGATGACACCTTGAGATTCTTTGAGCTAATCTTCTTACTTATTCTTGAAAATAAACCCACACCATCTTATATTACTGATAAAAATATACTCAACTAAAATTTCTACATCAGAAATTTAACTCCTTTTTTAGTTCTCATTCATTTCATTGTATTTTCTTTATAGTTACAAATCCATATTTCAAATTTCCTAAATCACTCAGAAAACTTTTGTAGGAAATTATAATATTCTACATCTTAATGTATGCCACTTTATTTATCCCAGATGCCCTTTTAACTAGCACTTCACTTCAAGATCCAGTTTAAAGGGTTCATCTTTCTGAAATACAGTGAGAGATCTGCAGCCTCATTTAATTTTCACTCCCTACTCCTTTGGTCCTTTGAGCAGTCTTGTAACTATTTTCTGTGAGAGAACATTTTCTGTAGTTTCTATCTACCATATCCTTTCAAAATCTTTCTATTACCCTGGTGGTCAAAAATACTCAAAATTCCAATTAAAAAAAAATATTTAAGTCCCACGGGAGCCATGGTTCTGGCCCTAGGGCAGCCCCAACAAGCAGAGGCCAGAGAAGACTTCAGGACAGTGAAACACCAGCAGCTATGGCAGTTCCCAGATTCTCAAACCATAAACGCCAAAGACAAAGTAAAAGATCACTGTGGAACTCTGCTGGAACAGGAGTGGATGGAAGAGCATGGTCTGGCCCTTGCCCCCAGGGTGAAAAGCAGCTGAGGCACAGTGGCACAGCTGCCAAGTGGCTGCCTCAGGAGCTTATGGCCTTCAGATAGAAGGGGGACCAACCAAACATTCAGAGGGTAATTGTTTTTTCTTTAACTCACTTGGATCTGGATCACAATCTTGGGTAGTGATCCTAGGGTGTGTGGCCATGTAGCAGCAAGCACCCCAATATCCTCAGGGTGGCTGCCAACAAAGGTTCTTAGATCTGCTTTTCAAAAGGAAAGCAACTCAAAATTGGTTAACAAGCTTACTTTAATCAAAAAAACATGTATCATTTATCTAGTTCAGGGGGAAAAGGTCAGCACCCCAAACTTCAGAGTATACAGACAGTAGTTTCAAAACAGAGAAACAGACAGATCAAGCAGACAGATTTCCAAACTGCCCAACCATTACATACATCAATACCAAATCACAGTTATGAGAGAGGGAAGCATCAACATCTGGGTTTTCAAAGCCAGGGGGCTCTCAATGGCTGCCCAGAGTTTCATCTGGTCAAATCACATAACACTTCTCAAAGTGAGCCCCAAAGCAAAGCCTCACATCAGGGATTATATAGTCTTCTTCTGGATCAGAGAATGTAACCACCCTCTTGATCCCCTGCCCAATCACAAAGTATCAAGGTGTGGGCTCTCCTGAAAAACAAGCCTCCCACCACAGGCTCCAGGTACACTTAACCTAGGGGCAGGGAGGATCTTTAAATCTGCATTTCCATTACAGGCCAGTGAGCCAGAATTTGTGTGGGCTCTAGAGAGGGCACCCTCCTAATAACTCTGGCAGCTGCAAAACCCCCAGCAATTTGAAACAAAGTTCTCTCCATTCTGGAAACAGTGTTGTACCATGGCAAAGAGCTCAAAAGTCAAGTAATTGTCTGGCAATTTGAGCAAGCAGGGGAAGCATAAAGAGACAATAGGATCCTTTTTTGCGGGGACAAAAAGGATCAAGGCATGGAGTGGGAGGAAGACAGCAAAGTCAGAACTCCTACATCAAAACATCCAAGAAAAATATGAACTGATTATAGGCCATGGAGGAGCTCAAAAAGAATTTTGAAAATCAAGTAAGAGAAGTGGAGGAAAAATTGGGAAGGGAAATGAGAATTATGCAAGAAAATCATGGAAATCAAGACAACAGCTTGCTAAAGGAGACCCAAAAATACGTTTAAGAAAATAACACCTTAAAAAATAGACTAACTAAAATGGCAAAAGAGGCCGAAAAAGTCAATGAAAAAAAAGAATGCCTTAAAAAGTTGAAATACAGGGGCGGCTAGGTGACGCAGTGAATAGAGCGCCGGCCCTGGAGTCAGAAGGACCTGAGTTCGGAGCCAGCCTCAGACACTTAATCCACACAAACAAAAACCTAGCCTTGTAACCTTGGGCAAGTTACTTAACCCCAATTGCCCTAAAGGGGCGGCTAGGTGGCGCAGTGAGTAAGAGCGCTGGCCTCGGAGTTGGGATGACCCGAGATCAAATCCAGCCTCAGAAAATGATCACCCACACATAAATAATGACTAGCCGTGTAACCTTGAGCAAGTTACTTAACCCCAATTGCTTTAAAAATAAAAATAAAAATAAAAAAAGTGGAAATACCCAGATGGTAAAGGAATTTCAAAAACTCACTGAAGAGAATAACTCCTTCAAGATTAGGTTGGAGCAATTAGAAGCTGAAGACTTTATGAGAAATCAAGATAGTATAAAACAGATCCAAACAAATAAAAAAAGAAGGCAATGTGAAATATCTCATTGGAAAAAAAAATACTGACCTGGAAAATACATCTAGGAGAGATAATTTAAAAATTATTGGACTACCTGAACACTATGATCAAAAGAGAGCATAAACATCGTTTAATAAATTGTCAAACAAAATTGCCATGATATTCTAGAAACAGAGGTCAAAATAGAAACTGAAAGAATTCACTGATCACCTCTTGAAAAAAATCTCAAAAAGAAAACTCCTAGAAATATTATAGCCAAATTCCAGAGTTCCCAGGTCAAGGAGAAAATATTATAAGCAGTCAGGAAGAAACAATTTTCATATTGTGGAAAGACAATTAGAATAACACAAGATCTAGAAGCTTCTACTTTAAATGATTGAAGGGACTGGAATATGATATTTGGGAGGTCAAAGGAGCTAGGATTAAAACCAAGAATCACCTACCCAGCAAAACTGAGTATAATCCTTCAAGGGAAAATTTGGATATTTGATGAAAAAGAGGAATTTCAAGTATTCTTGATGAAAGAAAAAGAGTTGAACAGAAAATTTGACTTTTAAATACATGAGGCAAGAGAAACAGGAAAAGGTATACAGAAAAATGAAATCGTAAGGAACTTATTAAAGTTGAATCGTTTACATTCCTATGTGGAAAAAATGTAATTGTAACTCATGAGACTTTTCTCAGCATGAGGACAGTCAAAGGATATATATATATATATATATATATATATATATATATATATATATATATATATATGTGTGTGTGTGTGTGTGTGTGTGTGTGTGTGTGTGTGTGTATGCATACATTTTAATGTATGTATGGGAGGGTGTATGTATGTGTGTATACATATATATGTATATGAGTATATATATGTGTGTGTGTGTGTGTGTGTACATGTATACACAGACAGAGGACACAGGATCAGTTGAATAAAAAGGGATTATATCTAAAAAATAAAACTCAGAGGTGAAAGAGGAATATATTGGGAGAAGAAGAAAGGAAGAGATAGAATAGGGTAAATTATCTCATATAAAAGAGACAAGAGAAAACTGTTATAATGGAGGGGACGAGCAGGAAGGTGAAAGGGAATAGGACAATCTTATTCTCATTTAATTTGGCTTGATGAGGGAATAACATACACACTCAATTGTGTATCTTACCCTATAGGAAAATAGGGGGATAGGGAATAAGAGGGGGGTAATGATAGAAAGGAGGGCAGATTGGGGAGAAGTTAGTTAGATACACACACTCTTGAAAAGGGACAGGGTCAATGTAAAAAATAGAACAAGTGAGGACCAGGATAGGATGGAGGGAAATATAATTAGTTTTTCACAATATAACTACTATGGAAATTATTTGGGCATCTACACATGAACAACCTATATTGAACTGCTTATCTTCCCAGTGGGGGTGGGTGATGAGGGAAGAAGGGAAAAAATCTGGGACTCAAATTTTAAAAACAAATGTTTAAAAAATTGTTTTCTTCATGTAACTGGGAAATAGGATATACAGCCACTGGAGTATAGATATCCATCTTGATGTACTAGAAAGTTAGGGGGGTTGGGGGGGACACAAGAGAGAACAGATCATGGAAAGGGTATTTTGGGGTGGGGGAAAGGAAAAGACAGGGAGAAAAAATGGTAACTCAAAATCTTGGGGAAATTAATGTTGAAAATTAAAAATAAATAAATAAATGTATAAATTAAGAAAAACAAAATTACTTACTGCACTTTTCTTAAAAATTTGTTTTCTGTTAAAATTCATCCTTTACCATTTTGAATTTAAGCATTACAAACTATTAACATTCCATCATGCATAAAAACCTTTTATTAAATACTGATTTCTATTTGATGTTAGAGATTATGCATGAAAATTTTATATTCACTGCCATATTTCTTCCTTATCATTCACAGAAAAGGTCCAGGTATATGTACAATTATCAATAGGTGTTGCAAAGGCTAAATGTATATGTTAATATTACTGATCAACTCATTTTAATCTTCAATATTCTAATAGCACCAGTTCAAGAACAACTGAACATATACTAAGATTTTTATGACTTATATTGGTAGTTTCCTATACATATTTCTTTTTTATATATTTAAATGTGTAATCAAGGGTGTTATTGACATATTCTGCATACCAGTGGGTTTTTATTTGGATGATAACAGTAATGTCTCTCTCTCTCTCTCTCTCTCTCTCTCTCTCTCTCTCTCTCTCTCTCTCTCTCTCTCTCTCTTCTCTCTCTCTCTCTCTCTCTCTCTCTCTCTCTCTCTCTCTCTCTCTCTCTTTCTCTCTCTCTCTCACTCTCCTATTTTATTGTACCCTGTCCAAAAATTGAAAGAAAAAGAACTTTAAAATTTCTCTAATTACAATATTTACTTGCATGATTTCTCCCCAGTAGGTTTTTCCTTCTCTCAAATTTAAGGTGTGAACAAATGATTCCTTTTCCTATTAGTACTAACAAAAAGAGGTAAATGGAGCCATAGCCAGGTGTAACTGCAACCATAAAGAAACACAGGATGGTGAGGCATTCTTGTATTTTCTCTTTCAATGTACTTGATATCTAAGGCCTTCTATGCTTTTCAGAGTCTTCCTAGGAAGGCACCCCACTGCTTCACACTCACACACAATGCCCCCTTTTATATAAACACTTCCCACTGTTTACATATAAACTAACACACCCCTTGTAATTCCTAAAGGCCCTCCAGCCTGACCCAGAGGCTGGTACTGCAAGAAACAAAGCCTCTCTCACTTCCTGGTTTCTCAGCAACCAGGCTGAAGAGCATCACTCCTAGGCTGGGAGTCTTCAATTTCACTGCTGCTTTTATTGAATGCAGGAGCCACTGTGGGAGAGTGTCAACTCCCCACCAGCTCCAGTCTACACCTACTCCTCACTTTTAGGGCTAAAGTGCATGTAGGGAAGGTATACTCAGAAGTTGCTTCTAAACCATTATTTTAATACTATAATGAAAAGGAAATGTAACTTATACCTCTTTGTTTTAGGGTTAAAATAATTCATTCCTATCAAGACCCAGAAGGGAACTCACAGATGAATTTATTTATTTTAAAAGATGATGAAACTGATTATGTGAAGGTATGTGACACCTTTTTTTTAAGAACTGGTAAGGGCACAATGAAAAGCAGTGCTATGATTGATTAAAAATAAAAGTCACCAATTTGAATTCAGTCTATTATATTTTGAATATAAATTCAAGCCTTAAAAAAAGAATCCACAGAACTGGTCAGTCTATATAAGAGAAAAGGATTATGGTCCTGAAAGGAAACAGTCACATTTTTGTTCACTTAAAGCCTTTCAGATAGAGTTGACAGTTCCCTGAAAGATGTAATTTAGGGAAAACAATGAAGTGAGTCCTGCCCTATACCTCCCTGAAGGACCTGTAATAGACCAACATAACTATTGCTTTGTGTTTAGGCAGAATCTTCAGAAATATAAATCATAAAATAAAATTCCAGTTTGCTATCTGGGAGAAGCAACACATTAAAGCATTTTAGTGGTGTCTCTGCCATAGGTCCATGACAATTATGCAAGTCTGTAAAAGTCATAACATAAAAGAAATTGAGTTATAAGGGAAGTTCAATTCTGGACAGGAAAAGGGGAATGAGCTCCCTGGGCATATGCATTCAGTTCTAGATTTGGGATATATTTTCTCAGCATGCCAAGAACGGTCATGTCTTTAGTCTTTCAAAGAACGTACTTCTCTGCATTGTGAAATGTGAGTAGTTTGGTTCATAGCTCATCCCATTTTCAAGAAGTTCAGGATAAGGACCTTGATTAGAAAAATGTCCTGGCTAGAATCATTACCATTCCCCACCAACCTGAAGTTCAAAGTGATTCATCCCCATTCAATGGAAGAAAAAAGAAGCAAAAATTTTGTCAAATTCCTCAAAACACAGTATACATACATAAGCTGACACAAATAAGCTTGTCAAACTTTTAGATCTCCGATATTATCAATTACTAAAAGTCTAAACCAAAGGGATATATATAGTGGGAAACATTGGAAGCATCCCCAATAAAATCAGGAATAAAGCTAGCATGCCTAATATTTCCAATATTATTTGAAAAAATGTTAACAAGAATAGCTAACATTAAGGTATCAGTAGATAAGAAAGGAAATTGGGGAAATTAAAAAATAGCAAAGCTATCTTTTCTTTAGCATCAGGAAATGTGAAGGATCGAAATAATTCCAGCAAAAAAAAATATTACCCTTTTTTTAGATCTCACAGGAAGAAACATCAAAGACTTCCAAATTTAGATACACTACATATATATGGAAAAAATCAGAAAAAGATATATAAGAGACTTCTACAAATATACCTATTAAACAATTTTGATATAAATAAAAATTTTCTAAATAATTGGAAAGATACTATTTTGTCAGCATTATGATGATTGCTCTATTATACTGATTTAATATTAAATACCAATTAAATCACCAAAGTGATAGCTTATCAAATTAGATACCACAAAATAATGAATGTGAAAGAAAGGTAATTACATTTGCAGATATTAATGGGGGGAATTAATAACCAGACATGGGATAGAAAGAATAATAAAATACGAAGAGTTCTTCTTGATTTCAGAAAATCGAGATACAATCAGAAGAAAAGAAGCTATTTGGGGAAAATATTTTCTTTAATAATTAGTATAATTTGTCTGACACCTAAAAAGAATTGACAAAATATAATTAAATTAAGAGTTATTCCTAGATTGACACAAGGTCAGAGGACATGTTGATTTTTTTTTTCAAAAATAGAAAAACTATTGATATCTTCCTGAAAAATAAAATGTTGAAAATCTCTAATAATCAGAGAAATAAGATTTCAAACAATCTTGAGGTATTAATCCATACTCTTGAAGATAGCAAAGGCAGGTAACTCATTGTTGGACAATCTATGGGAAGATAGGAATCTTAAACCATAGGGTCGGAATTTCAGAGATCATGTAGTCCAACTCCCTCTGAGCTGAAGTAAATGGAAAATTGTTCTAGTACCTTTGCCAAGAAAACCCCAAATGGGGTCACATAGAGTGGAACAAAGATGAAACAACTGAACAATAACACATTCATATGTGTTTTTCATTAATGTTTTTATTTTTACATTTCTGTCCATTCTTAGTGACTAGCTCTATGCTGTACTTTAAAGAAACCTTCCTTCAAAATGGCCATTAAAGCAAAACAGGTAAATACATTGTCCAACTCTGACAATGTACACATAATTCCACCACTTTTGACAATACTTTGTTGTCAGTCCACTGCAGTCAAAATTTGTGTGTTTAATCTGATACGGTCTGGTTTCCAATGTTATTTTCCTTTACCTTATTCTCATTGTCTAAATAATTCTCCTCATTCTGCCTTCTTCACGTTCCATCAGTTCATACAAGAGAGGAATGTACATTAAATGTGCTAAATTTGGATGTTTTATGGGAAGCATCTGCCTATCATGAATAAAAATATTGATAACTAAAAAGATACACAAAAGAATATTTGTCAAATACTTATTTTTGATAAGGGTGGGAATGTGGTGCAGTGGATAGAGTGCTGGACCTAGACCCAGGAAAACTTGAATTCAACTTCAGCCTCAGATACTTACTAGCTATGTGACCTTGATCAAGTCATGGAACTTCTATTTACCTCAGTTTCCTCAACTGTTGCTTTTTCACTTTTTATACCAGTCATTCCAACTTCCCTTCTTAATTTAACCTTATTTTGTAACAAAGAAAAACAATTAAACAAAAAATCTCTGATAAAGTAGTCATTTCTGAAAAATTATTCTGCCTTTGAAGTTCCCCTGTCTGCTCCAGGAAGAGTTTTGCATTGGTAAACTATCCTCCTGAATCTTTAGTGTTGTTTGTTTTTTTTTTCTTTACTTCAGAGCTTTTCCTTTAAATAATCTCCATATTTAAATCTAAATAATATCTTGGGGGCAGCTAGATGGCGAAGTGAGTCAGGACGACCTGAGTTCCGATCGAACCTCAGACATTTAATGCATGCACAAACAAAAACCTTGCCGTGTGACTTTGGGCAAGTTACTTAACCCCAATTGCCCTCCAAAAAGCAAAATAATAATAATAATAATATCATTCTCTTTATTTTACTAATTTTGTACTTATTAAGTTCAGACAACCACCTTCATGTTTCTCTGTATTCCTTATCATTATTTATAATATCCCATTACATTTATGTGCCATTTTTCCAGCAATTCCCCAATCAATAATGTACCCACTTTCTTTCTATGTCCTTTATACCATAAAATGTTGCTGTGAATATTCAGAATCTTTTAGAAACTTGTTTCTATCTTTAGCTTCCTCAGTATATTTGATCAACAGTAAAATTTCTTGGTCAAAGGAATATGGACAGTTAGGCATTTTTCTTGCACATTTCTCAATTTAAATCTAAAAAAAAATAACAATTGGATGATTTCACAATTCCATGAGCAGTACTGCACCTATCTTCTCACAACAAATCCAACATTAACCATTTCCATTTTCTGTTATCTTTACCAATAGCATGAAGTGAAACAGAAGGGTTGTTTTATCATATATATCTATATTAGTGACTTAAAACATGTTTTCATAGGGGCATTACTAATTTTTAATTCTCTGGAAGATGTCAATGTAGTACAATGGAAAGAGCACTGACTCTGGAGTTAAAAGACTTCTGAACTGTAGTTCAAATCCCATCTCTAACTTTTTCAACTTAGGTTACATTGGAAAAGTTTTTTATGACCCTGAGAGTTAGTTTCATCACTCGTAAAATGAGGGGTTTGGACTAAATATACTTTGAGGTATTTTGCAAATCTAGAACTATGATGGTTTGATATATTCTTGATATTTATTTGACATTTAACATGTTGATTGATGAGAAAAAATTCTGTTTGCATTAATATGACTGGCAAAAGTAAACACAGCACTAAAAATGTATTAACTAATATTTCTTTTGTTTTGTTTGATTTTGTTTTGTTTTTTGAGTAGGTATTGACCACAGAGCATTATAAAACATCTGGGAGATCCCTAGATGCCACATTTACACAACAAAAAGTTTTAGTTTACCATTTTAAAGCATATTGAGCAAGTGTCTAGTCTGTTTATGCTGCTTAGTGTGTCCTGTCCAATTCTTTGTGATCCCATGGACTATAGCAAACCAGGCCTTTCTATCCTCCAGTATCTCTCAAAGTCTGTCCAAGTTCATGTTCATTGTTTCTATGATGCTATCTGCCCATCTCATCTTCCACTGTCCACTTTTCCTATTGCCTTCAATCTTTCCCAAAATTAAGGACTTTTAAAATTAGTCCCACCTTCTCATAATGTGATCAAAATATATAAGCTTCAGCACCAGTATTTGACCTTCCAGTAAGTAGCCTAATTTAATTTCTTTAAGTATTGACTTATTTCATCTTCTTGCTGTCCAAAGGACTCTCAACAGTCTTCTCCAGCACCCCAATTAAAAAGTGTCAATCCTGCAACAATCAGCTTTTCATATAGTCCAAATCATAGCCATACACTGCTACTGAGAAAATGAAAACAAAAACAAACATAGCTCTGAATACACAGATTTTGCTGGCAAGGTGATGTCTCTGTTTTTTAGTAAGTTATCTTGATTTGCTGTAGTTTACCTTCTAAAAAGAAGGTCCCTTTTAAGTTCATTGCTAAGGTCACCATCTGTGTTGATCGTTGAGACCAAGAGTATAAAATCCGAGACTACTTCTATTTCTTCTCCCTCTATTTTCTAGGCAGTGATGGGAAAAATTGTCAAGATATTAATTTATTTCTAATTTTCATTTCAAGTCAATTTTATATACTCTTTTTTCACCCTCATCAAGACGCTTTGTAATGACTCTTAACTTTCTGCTATGAAATTGGCATCATCTGCATATATGAGACTAAAAATTGGAGGAAAAATAAATGTCTTTTTTTTTACATTGACCATTTACAAATATATTAGTCTGTAATGGTAATAGGAATTTGATGATCTTCCCTGCCCATTAATAAGCCTAAGAGAATTTGAAAAACTTCCCTGCTTTGAAGATATACCCTGACCCCACATGAAGCCTATACTAAGAGGAATTTGCTCGGGGGGAGCAAAACCCACAGGAGGCTGGGAGTCAGAGGAGCTAGACTGGAGGTAGGAAAAGACACATCTGAAGGAGACAGAAAGCCTTATGAGTAAATGTTGGTTTGTGCGAGGGCTAAAGGATGCTGTGACTCTCGGTGCTGCTATGGCTTATTAACTTCATTGTGGCTATGATGGAATCGGCTTATTGGTTTTCTGGTGTCTGAATAAATGTTTTGCTCCTATCTTCTGTATAGGGAGTCTGTTATCTTTTGTGATTTAGAACTATGCAGGTATTTTTATAGTAGCCATTGGCACTATGAATATTGCTTTGGCACTACATATTCCAAAATACATATCTTTCCTAGGTACTTGAATACACACACAGACACACATGCACACACACACACACACACACACATACACACACACACACACACACACACACACCATTTATGCATAGGTATATGTATATGTAGTGGGTATGTATATGTGTGTATGACTTCCCCACCCTGCTGCTATTGTTGTTCAATCGGTTTTCTCATTCCCAAATCTTTGTGACCTTATTTAGGGTTTTCATGATAGAGATATTGCTGTGGTTTGCCATTCCCTTCTCTAGTTCATTTTACAGATAAGAAAACTGAGCCCAACAGGATTAAGTGACTTGCCCAGTTTCACAAAGCTATCTTGTGAGAACAGATTTGAACTCAGTTAATGAAATCTTCCTGACTCCAGGACCAGTACTCTATACACTGTGCTGCCTAGCTGCCAGGAGACAGTCTACATAAATATAAACACATATGTATGTTTTTATATTTGATGCATATATATATATAAATATGTATATGCATGTGTGTATTCATGTGTATACATACATCTGTGTCTAGTACTACAATGCTAGCTGTTTATCAAACCTGAAAAAGGAAACTCCCTCTACCAATGAAAATCTATGTATCATTTGTAATTTATATACTTAGGGAATTTTCTGGGAGTATTAAGGGTTTAAGTAACTTGCTTATGGCAAAGCAATTATTACATGTCAGAGGCAAAAAACTTGAGACCATGTTTTTCAAAAGCTGTAGGTTCTTTATATACCATGATATACTGCCTTAGAATTACTGCTTATAGATGGAGTGGATAGTATACCAGACCTGAAGTCAGGAAGAGTCATCTCCCTAAATTCAAATCTCACCTCTGATACTCACTAGCTGTGTGACCCTGGGCTAGAGTAGTGACAATGTGATATTTCACAGTGGCTATGAGGGCTATGAATTTGCCAACATAATCCTGAATCACAAAATATAACAGACCCTCTGCATGGAAGACAGAACCAAAACATTTTTCCAAACACCAGAAAGCCAAACCCATCACAGCAACAAAGAAATCTATAAACAATAACAACGTAGAGGTCACTGCCATCCCCAAGCCTTCCCCCTTCCAAGGCCTTCCCACCTACAATCACAGCTCATTGAATTCTTCTTCTCTCTCCTTCAGCTAAAACTACTCTCATCAACTTCCTCTAGGCTCGGCTCCACCCTTCCTCTTCCACCCCTTCCTGTTCAACCTGCTTGGTAAGCTCCTCCCACCATAGACTCATGTGACTCAGGCTTCCAGATGACTCAAGCAGGTCACATGAGACTGTTAATAAATGGAAAAGATCTTCCCAGTAGCAAAAATATATTAATAATACAACTAGTCATTTAAATCTGTTTGTCTCAGTTTTCCTCATCCATAAAATAAGTCATGAAAGGAAATGGTAAACCACTGTAGTATCTTTGCCAAGAAAATTCCAAATGAGCTCAAAACAATAATGTATGACTGAAATAGCTGAACAACCACAGAAATGAAGTAGAATCTCCTTGATATCAAGTAACAGTGCTATGAGAAACAGTCAATATAATGTAGAGGAAAATAGCATTTCAATTTAGAATAAGATAAAATCATCTGATCCGATTTTTGACATTTACTAGCTCTGTGACATATAGAAAGTAACCTCTGCTCCTTAAACCTCAGTTTCTTAATATTTAAAATGGTGGTAATGATGTATATTTGAAAAAAATAGCAAACAGTATATTATGATGAATAGAGAGTCAGAGTTGATGTCCAAATGCACTGCGGATAAATCTTGCCTTATCAGTTACTAGCTGTGTGACCACAGACAAATAACCTAGATATAGTTCTTAGGTTGTGATACATGGTGGGGAAGGGGATTCTAATACTGGTGAAATCACAGGTCGTTGATATATTAGTCAAATGATATTTCCACTAAATTTCTAAAAGTGGAATTTTTGTAATAGCAAATGCCATAGACTCAGCAGTTTAAAAACAACAACAACAACAACCATCAGAGACTGTGAAAGCCGTAGACAACTAAATTGCAGATCAACGTTGGTAGATGAAGTTCCATCACCAGGAAATGCTTAAAGAAATGAACTAAGGAGCAGCTAGGTGGTGTGGTGAATAAGAGTGCCGGCCCCAGAGTCCGGATGACCCAGGATCAGTCCCGGACTCAGAAAATGAGCACCCATACATAAATAATGACTGGCTGTGTAACCTTAAGCAAGTTACTTAACACCAATTGCTTTTAAAAAAAGAAACCAAATAAAGGGGGGTAAAAGGTGGTCATCATCATCATCATCATCATCATCATCATTATCATGTGGCTAAGTAGTGCAGTAGATAGTGTGCAGGTCTTAGAGTTAACAAGAACTGAAAAAAAAAAAAACACTCCCCATATGTGTGTGACCTTGGGCAACTTGTTTACTTTTTCAGCCCCAATTTCATTTGTAAAATGGTGATAATAGTAGCACTTATCTCATAGGGTTGTTGTGATGATGAAACAAGACAATATGTGAAGTGATTTGGAACCCTTAAAGAACTGTATTAATAATAACTATTGTTATAAATTAACTATTTAAAAAATAAAGCAGGCACTTTCAAAAGAGGGATAAGTTGGAGAGATAGGGCAAGGGGTTCCCTACTCCTTAGCTAAGCAAATCTCATCCACTACTCCAAGGCTGTCCCTCTGTTGGGGGAATATTATGTGATTGTCAAAAAGCAACTGAAAGCCTTTTAAAAATATTCTCACATAACCTTTTATACATTAAACAGTATGGGAAATTCAAATTCCAACCTTTTTCATGTCTCATCCTCATCTGTCTTGTGTCATCCATATATAAAAAATTCAGGAAATTAGACTTGTGAGAACTTGAACTGTTTCAAATAAAGGTTACTTAGAATTATTTAGTTTCTCTCAAATGCATTTTTTATTTTATTACTTTTTTAAGAGGACTGAATCAAACAAATTTTATTCAACTCTTTGGGATGAAGAAAACAAGTAAAATAATATACAATGTCATTTAAGAAATGCTCTTTTAAAATTGATATCTCAATTCATTTCAATATTTTATAAATTACCTACAAAGTAACTATTTCAAAAATCCTTATCCAACTTATTTCATTTGCTGCAATAAATGCAACACTGATGAATGTATAGTTTTTTGTGCCACTATTGTACACAGAATTAATGAATTATTACTTTATATGTAATATGCTTTCAATGAGATCATATCCAATACATACATTATGTTCCTAAATTTTATTTTTGTATTTTGCTAATGTCTTTTGAGAAGTATAACTTAGGGAGCAGAGCCAAGATGGTGGAGTAGAAACACCACTTCCAAGGTGCTCTTCCCCCAGATTACCTCCAAACCGTGTAAAAGGGGACTCTGAACAACTTCTAGAGCCCCAACACCCACAGAACGACACAGAGAAGCTAACCTCCTGCTGAGGACAGCCCAGCAGCCCTGCAGGAAGGGCCAGCACAGCCCTCTGGGAGCCAACAGTCCAGTGCACCAGAGATCCAAACCCAGGTCCACTTGAGCCAAGGTTTTAGCCCCAGGGCAGCTGGGCCAGCAACCTGCTGGAGTGACCCCAGAACACCAGCAACTGTGGCGATTCCAGAATTATCAACACAGACATGCCAGGGACAAAGTGAGAGGTTAGTGCCCAATGGACTTTGGGACCAATATTTGGGGAACACATCGGCTTACTCCCCAAGGGGCTACAAGCCTCTGAGGAGACATGCCATGTGGCAGTTTCAGTGGCAGCTCCAGCTCCTGGCCCGCGAACTATAGGGAGATCTAGCGATCAGTCTTGGGGGATAATCACTCTTGCTTTAACCTCCCTGGATCTGTATTGTGGTCTGGGGAGGAGGTCGTGGGGTGGGTATCCAGCTTGCCAGAACCGGAAGTTGTGAAGACCCCAACATTGGGATGGAAGCTCCCCTGTCTGGTGGCAGAGTCCTACAGTGGCAACAAGCCCAAAAATCAAGTAATTAAGTGGCAACATGCTGAGGCAAAGGAAACAAGATAAACAGAAAAATGCAACATTAGACTCCTATTTGGGGGGCAAAGATGATCGAAGCATAGAACAGGAAGAGGACTGTGAGGTCAGAAATCTTGCTCCAAAAGCCCCAAAGGAAAATATGAGCGGATTACATGCCACAAAGGACCTTAAGAAGGACTTTAAAAATCAAATAAGAGAAGTGGAGGAAAAATTGGGAAGAGAAGTGAGAAGGATGCAGGAAAAGTATGAAATAAGAGTCAACAGCCTGACTGAGGAAAATTACACCTTAAAAAATAGACTAACTCAAATGGCAAAGGAGGCCCAAAAGGGCAATGAGGAGAAGAATGCCCTAAAAAGCCGAATTTGCCAGATGGAAAAAGAATCTCAAAAGCTCACTGAGGAGATTCATTCCTTCATACTTAGACTGGAGCAAATGGAAGCTAATGACTTTATGAGGAATGAAGGTGCTTTTAAACAGATGCAAACAAATGAAAGAATAGAAGGCAATGTGAAAGTTCTCATGGGAAAAACCACTGACCTGGAAAATAGATCCAGGATAGATAATTTAAAAATTATTGGGCTAGGGAGGTTGGAAGTACCCACCTTCGAAGAGGGACAGGATCAAAGTAGGACTGGACCAGGTGGGGAGTGGGATGGGTGGGGGCGAATTATAAGCAGCCTTTTACAATATATCTACTATGGTAATGTTTTGCATAACTATACATGTACAACAGATATTGAATTACTTATCTTCCCAGAGGGAATGGGTGACAAGAGAGGAAGGGAATGGATCTGAAATTCGAGGTCTTAAATTTAAATGTTTCAAATATATACAAATACTATTATTAATACTATTTTGCATGTAATTGTGAGATAAGATGTTCAGGCACTGGGGCACAGAGAACCACCTTGCTCTAATGGAAAAGTCAAAGGGGGTATGGGTGAAGATATGGGAGAGAGCAGATTGATGAGGGGATATCTTGTGGGACTACTATTCTGGGATGGTGGTTAGGGAAAAAATGGGGAAAAATTTGTAACTCAAAATCTTGTGGAAATGAATGATGTAAACCAGAAGTTAATAAAGCATTGGTTGAAAAGGAAAAAAAGGAGTATAACTTAGACAGGTTTATAGTCTAGTTTAGATTCCAACTTCTTAGAATCAGCCACTTTTTCTGACTGCTTTGATGAAATCTTCCTGTACTACTAAATCATGATCAGCAGGAATTGCAAACATACCTGCTTCAGTGCAAACATTTCTCATATCTGCTACATTAAAGCCATCTGAAAGCTTCACAATTGCTTCACAATCTTTTTCACCATGTTTTGAGATAGGACCTGCATGAATCTTCAATATATCTAATCTTGCTTGTTCATTTGGTAAATCAATATGAATTTTTCTAACTAATCTTCCTGGATGCAACAAAGCAGGATCCAGTGTGTCTGGTCTGTTTGTAGCCATGATCATTTTTACTCTGTTCAAAATCCATCTGATTCAGTAACTCCATGAGAGTTCTCTGAATTTCTCTATCAGCTGAAGTACCCTCAGAAAAACGACGGCCACCAATAGCATCTACTTCATCCATGAAAATTATGCATGGTTGGTGATTTCTGGCATAATTGAACATTTCTCTGATCAAACAAGCACTTTCACCAATGTACTTGTCTACAATAGAACTGGATACAACCTTTAAAAAATTGCAGTCCAGCTGGCTAGCAACAGCTCTTCCAAGAGTGTTTTTCCTGTTCCTGGTGGTCCATATAGCAAACAACCTTTTGGAGGTATTATTCCTACACGCTGGAATAACTCAGGGTTTGTAAGGGGTAATTCTATTACCTCTCTTAACTCTCTGATTTGTTCAGATAGCCCTCCAGTTTCAGAATAAGAATCATTCCCAGGGTCTTTGTGAGACATGGTGTAAACCAGTGGATCAATTTCTCTTGGCAAGTATCTCTTGATAGTTAGTGTAGTCATATTCAGAGCAACTATTGTCCCTGGCTTCAACTTACTCTTTTCAAGCTGACACCAACAACCCACAACATATCTTGGTCCATTTGTTGGCTTAACAATGAATTTGTCTTCTGTTAATTGTTTAAGCACTTCACCCACAACCTGCCCAACACTTTGTAAGGCCTTCAGATCATTTTCAGACTTTTCATACTGCTTGGTAGGCTCTTTTAACTATTCTCTTAACCCTTTGAGGCATCCATTGATCTCTTTGTGCTCAAGCAGCTTCTTATGGTAGTCCTGAAGGGCCTTATTGCTCGAGTCCACCATGATGAGAAGCTACTTTGTTATTTTTTTAAGTTTATTTTAAACTGCACTGCTTTGTCTCTGGTTATTTCTGGATCTCCATTTATTTACAAGAAATATTCATTTTTTTCTTTTCCTAGCTATATCTTTCATTATTTTTATTTATATCTTTTATATTGACATCACATGTAGTTTTTATTTTTTATTTATACATTGCCTTAGATACATAAGAGCAATTCATTATAACAGAGGAAAAAAATCAATAAATTAACCAACATATTGAAAGAATTCTGACATATGTAGCATTCCATAATTATTTCCCTAGACCTTTACAAAGTAGTTAAATGGATGCCTTATAATATCTCTTCTTTAGGATATGCTTTGGTTATTTTACTTTTATAATTTCATAGTATTCAATTGTTGTTACTGTAAGTTTTCTTTACATTTACATGATTGCAGTCACAATATGCCTATGGTGATCCTAGTTCTTATTCCCTTTGTGTTAGTTTTTACACCAAATATGTGACTAGATGGCCATTGTGATCTTTTTTGCCTCTGTGACTCTGTAACCTTCCCTTAGTTATTGGAGAATATTTTACATTAATCCAATTATTGAAGGAAAAGCAACCATTTTATTACACAAGCAGAATGAGATTTAAAAAGAGAGAAATTTAAGGTTGCTGTCCAAGCCTCTGCAGATAATGCTTTAGGGCAAGAACATATTTACCATAGTATGTGAGATATTCAATTAAATTTTAAAAATGAATTTGATTCACTATATAAACTGTATTCAGAACTGGAATACAAAATGATGAATAAATGTAATCCTAGTCCTAGACAGGTTACAGTCAACACTACAATAAAAAATTAGCATGCAACAAGATTTACCACAAAGTACTATAGGCACTTATGCAGCCAATCATGGCAACTCTCCTAAGTACTGCTGCTGTGAATAACATTCAGGGTCTAATTGCAGAGTATAATCGGATCTTTATTTATTCAGCAATAAACTAAACCATAACATTCAAAAAACTAAAGCATAACAATCACAACAACATAACATAAGAACTTATTGCTAAAAGGGTCACATAGTCTTAAACAATACATATAATTCAGTGTTTTTTATAGTTCTCTTTAAGGGGTAGCATAAAATACAAACACCATTCACTTATTGATCACAGTAAGTTACAACCTCCTCAGCCAATATATAGTATCCAAAGTAAAGTCATCTTTCATCTTGACTAAAGTCTGGTTTCCAATCATACTTACAGCGTAGCAGAAAGTACAGACACCATCCACCCCTAGCTCACAGTATGTTACAAATGTCTTAAGTCAGTGTTCAAATAAATTCCTCTTTCATCTTAACTCAAGGTTGACTTCCAAACCCCACAGCTTCTTCTCCAGAGGCTGACCACTCCCAACTCTTGCCTGGATTCACATGTAGGCAGTTCTCCAATCTTGTTCCATATCTCAGCTCATGGGGTATGCTCCACTCCAAGGTCTTTGCAGTTTCTGCTTCTGGAAAAATAAAGCTGAACAGGACTACAACAATATTTACATACATTACCAGCACTATAATCCCAATTCACCTTCTGTCTGAGAAACCAATACAGAAGAATAGACATCACTTCTGTCTGAGGAATTAACACAGATTAATAGAGAGGGCTTCTGCCTGAGAAATCAACACAGAGCAACAGACAAAATACTGACATCACAAACATTCTCTCTCTCAGTTATGCCAGCTTACAGCTCTGCTTGTGTTCTTATTTGCTCCTTCTTGTTCCACCCTTTTTATAAGCTCCTCTCACTGTGGACTCCCATGTGATTCTATTTGGCCTTTTAAAAGGCAAGGGAGATCTTCAAATTACCTTAGGCCTATTAAGGGTAGATAATATCTTTAAAGTCCCTTAAACCTATTATGGGCAAAACAATGTATAATGTTTCCATTCAAAGATTCAATGCAATCAAAGGTAAGGTTCAAAGGCACTTGGTTAGCTAAAACTCAATCCAGAAAAATAGCAAAAAATGTTATTTTTCTTACCATTACAGCAACCCAAGGACGGAGAAATACTTCTCCTTTGAGATAATTCTCATGACTGAGAGAATCCCTTTCAGAACTACTAATACCATAATTTATTTATGTGAGTTTATAGATTACACAAGAGAGCTTTTGTGTTGTGTAAATTTTTTTGTTCTGTATAACATGGTTTGACCTTTGACATTTCTCTTAGACCTATATTAATGTAAACATTGGAAATAAAAATTGGACATATGACATAAATATACCATGTAATTCTGGGTGACAGTATTTAAAATTCTTTGAACTTACTGATTTTTATGAATGCATAAAAATTAAATTATTTCCAAATTTACATGTTTCTCTATATTTTCATAATTTATTTGATGTTTTCTTTTCTCAAAATTTACCTCAATGGCTTTATATTTCTCTTAACTTTGGTTGAAATGGATTACCAAGTATTGTTTTTCATAGTTTTCTAATATCACTATATATTAATCAAGTAGACTTTCCTCTAATGATTTGAAATTGGATAACACAATACAGTGATTTTGATTAGTTTGCTTACATTATGTACCCTGATTTTCATTTTTATTTATTCTTGTCTTTAGTGTATTAATCATATACTTTGATATTATGACTTCGCTTTTATTTCTCCCTTGTTACATGTTATTTATTGCCCTGCATTACCATACTCATCATATGGACAAAAATAGTCAAGTTATGAGTACAAAAATGGTAAGAATTTGGTGTATGGTTTCACTGGTAGAAAGAATTCTCAAGGGGTGGAGCCAGTTTGGTGGAGTAGAAATAGGACTTCCTCGGGGGTCCCACATCCACCTCCTCCAATCCATGTAAAAAAATGACTATAAACAAACTTTAGAGCAACAAAACCCACAGAGTGACAGAGAGAAAATAACCTCCCACTAAAGATATCCCTGCAGGCCGGCAGGAAGGAGCCAGCAAAGCTCTCTGGAAGCAGAGCCCAGCCCCTGGTGAGTCCGAGGTTTTAGCCTCAGAGCAGCTTGACCAGCCACTGCTAGAGGGACATCAGGAGAGTAGAACACCAGCAGCTGTGCTGGTTTCCAGAATTATCAACCCATGAATGCCAAACACAAAGTGAGAGGCCACTGGGGAGCAAGGAGTCCAGGAATGTGGATGGGCTTCTGCCCCCAGGGCAAGAAGTAGCTGAGGTGCAGCTGTGGCCACCACGTGGCTGCTTTAGAGTTCCTGTCCTGCAGATTGTAGGGGGACCAAGCAACCAGTCTGAAGGGTAATCACTGTTGCTTTAACCTGCTTGTATCTGGATCCTTTTCCTGGGTGGAGGTCCTGGGTTGTATGACCAGTGTGCCAGAGCCAGGAGAGGCTTCTGAGAGGGCAAAGAAATAAATCCTCCAGCAGGTGAGAAAATCCCAGTGGTTTCAGACAAAGCTCTCCTCTCTGAAAGCAGAGTTCTACTGTGGCAAAAAGCTAAAGAGTCAAGTGCTTGAGTGGCAAAATGAGAAAGTGGGGGAAGCAGGGCAAACACAGTGGTTCAACTTTGGATTACTGTTTTGAGGATAAAGAAGATCAAGGCATGGAGTAGGAAGAAGGCAAAAAAATAAGAGCTCCTGCACCAAAAGCTTCCAAGAAAAATATGAACTGGCTACAGGCCAGAGAGGAACTTAAGAAGGATTTTGAAAACCAAAGAAGAAAAGTGGAAGAAAAATTGGGAATTAACAAATGCTTTATTAATTTCTGGTTTACATCATTCATTTCCATCAGATTTTGAATTATGATTTTTTCCCCATTTTTCCCCTACCCACCACCCCAGAATAGCAGTCCCACAAGATATCCCCTCATCCAATCTGCTCTCTCCCATATCTTCTCCCATACCCCCTTCGACTTTACCATTAGGGTGAGGTGAGACTTTGTGCCCCAATGCCTGAACATCTTATCTCCCAATCACATGCAAAATAGTATTAATAATAGTATTTATATATATATATATATATATATATATATATATATATATATATATATATTTTGAAACATTTAATGTTTAAAACTTTGAATTTCAGATCCATTCCTTTCCTCCCTTGTCACCCATTCCCTCTTGGAAGATAAGCAATTTGGTATGTGTTGTACATGTATAGCTATGCAAAACTTTACCATAGTAGATATATTGTAAAAGGCTGCTTATAATTACCTCCCACCCATCCCACCCCCCCACCTGGTCCATTCCCTACTTTGATCCTGTCCCTCTCCGATAGTCGGTACTTTCAACCTCCCTTCCCCCCAGAATGCCCTCCCCTCCATCATCCCCCCACTCATCCCCCTTCCCCCTACTCTCCAGCAGGCTTGGCTCTCCGCCCGCTGGTCTGTCAGCTCCCAGAGCGCTGCTCTGGCCCTCCCTGCAGGGCTACTGGGCTGTCCTCAGCGGGAAGTTAGCTTCTCTGTGTCGTTCTGTGGGTGCTGGGGTACACACTAAACAGGAGAGTAGGGAGGAGGGGGGTGATAGGTGGGATGATGGAGGGGAGGGAAGGTTGTGGGGGGAGGGAAGTTGGAAGCACACACTTTTGAAAAGGGTCAGGGTCAAAGTAGAGAATAGAACAAGTTTGGGGAAGGATAGGATAGAGGAAAATATAGTCAGTCTTTCACAATATATCCATTATGGTAAGGTTTTGCATAGCTACACATGTACAACCTATATTATTTTGCTTATCTTCCAAGTAAGGGTGGTTGATAGGGAGGAAGGGAAAGAATCCGGAATTCAAAGTTTTAATATCAAATGTTTAAATATATATATATATATATATATATATATATATATATATATAATCTTTTTTCATTCAATTAGGAAATAAGATAGACAGCCACTGGGCCATAGAGATCCATCTTGCCCTAATGGAAAGTTGGAGGGGGTATGAGGGAGGATATAGGAGAGAGCAGATTGGGGGAGGGGATATTCAATGGAATTGATGTTTTGGGGTGGTGGGTAAGGAAAAGATGGGGAGAAAATTTGCATCTCAAAATCTTGTGGAAATAAATGATGTAAAGTAAAAATAAACAAAAACCTAATAATTAAGGAAAATAGGAAAAAAAATAAAGAATTCTCAAATGAAAAAGCTGTCTCTCAACCACTGAAGCTTGGTACCTTCAGATACACTTAAAGTTTTAGATAGTTACCTAGAGGTTTAAGTATTTAAGTGATTTGCCCAGCCAGTAGTGTCAGAGTCAAGGATTGAATCCAGTTTATCTTGGCTCTCATTCTTGCTTTCTATCCATATGCTTCCTCTTAATCAGCAGGAATGAATAGAAACTTTCTCTTATATTTTAAAATCAATATGTGTAAACTTACTGTTTCTAAGTTATGTATGATTCAAATAACATTCTATCTTTAAATTACGGAGAGACTAACATCTTAAAAAATTACTGTAAAATTTCTACAATATAACAAGCACTCCTTTCTAAAGTACACCATGTTCTATACTCCCCTCTACACAAGAACAGTGGGCTGCTAGCTAAGTGTGAACAGAGGCTCATCATCAGAAGGTTATATACTAGGTGATGAATTGTTTTTGGCAGCAACCCCTTATGATATCATCTATTAAGAGGCTGAAAACTGCTTTGATGTAGGGAGTAATCATACCAACAAAATCATAGGTTCTTAAAGCATTTTTATTGATTCTAGTTCAGTGACTTTGTGCCCAAATCCTAATACATGAAAAATTCATTCTTAATACTATCAGGATGATCATGCTGAATTTTATATATATTCATTGCTAAATTTTCTATAAACTTATTTTTCCCTCCACTATTTTTATTTTTGCTTTTAGACAGAATTTTTCATGTTCTTCCACCATCCTCCTTGAATCTTTATAAAAGAATTTTGGTTCTAAACCAGCATTGCTCTTGGTAGCTATTTCTCTTGGCTTGGTAAAATGGTTGTGTTTATTAGATAAAGCAGTTAGTTTTTTAGACTTTTTTGGTTTCCACATCATAGAGATTGCTTTATATTGAATAAAAGTCCTTTGAAAATGATGGTAATATATTTTTATGTATTCTTTTATCCACCTACTATTCTATAGTATGAACATATTTTTAAAAAGGGCAAGTTGAAACTCTTTTAATTACATACCATGTCTTCCCATTTGTGGTCATTTATTTTTCCTTCCAATTTGGTACTGATTATGATGTTTGCTCTAACAATTAAATGGTCTCCCTAACCACAGAAAGTTGACTTTAAATTGATTTCCATGTGGGTAACCATTTATGTCTGGTATATCAAGATATACTTAACTCAAACAAAATTATGTTTGTTAAAAAGTGCTTAACACAGTGCCTTGGGACTGACACATTTCAGGCACCATATAAATGCTATTCCTTCCGTCTTTTCTTTCCCTTAATTCATTTTTGTGATGTTTGGTGCTTACTACGACTAGTACACCTAAATTCAATAATATGTCCATTATATATGCATAAGTACTCAGTGTAACAAGCAAGCTGTTTGGCTCTTATTTTCTTAAATTTGAGCAATGTCTTTCACTATTCTGCCCCCAGACAACTTATGTATTTTCTTGAGCGTTAAATTATATGCTGATCAATATGTTGAAACACATTAACTTATCTTTACATTGTGCCTTTTTTCTTCAAGAGATGTTGAAGATCCTCTTCATAGTATTGTTCATGTGTTTATAATGAACATTTATAATGAACCATAGCTAAAATTCCCATGAATGATATTTCTTGTTATATTTTAACCAATTTCAACAAATTCCTTTATTTCTCCAGGGAGAACCTGTCAGCCACCCTCCTATTTCATTGAAACATTCTGTTTTCATCTTGGCATAGTGGAAATTGCTGTTGTTATTGTGTTTGTCCTACATTTTTCTTGAAGAGGACCATGACATCAGGAAGAATATGTGGGTATTGTGAGGCTCAGATAGACCATAACTATAACTTTTTGTCTCCTTCACTGACTTTTCTTTCTAGGCTCACTCAACTAGAGGCCCAACTAGAACTCCTCTATGCTTTTTCACAGTATACAGCAAGGATTGTATGTTTTCTGGTTAGATGTTTATAGGTAATTAGGGATATTTCTTTCTTTGGTTCATATTGAATTAATTTAAGCTAAAAAGACTCTCATTTCTCTGATAGTCTTTACATTTCTTTGTATTAGTCATTCTCCTGTATGACCATAGAATATTAGACCTTAGAGAAACTCTGGTCTAATATTCTCATTTTACAGGTAGAGACAACATGAAGAGGAATCATAGTGGAAATAGTCATGTATTGGATGATAGAAGATTGATTTGAATCTTGTCTCTTACACTTTGTGACCATTGCTGAATGATTTAACTTAACCTCTTTCATCCTTAGTTTCCATATCAGTAAATTTAAAGTTATATGACTTGTAATATCTCCTTTGTAATGTTGCCATGGCACACAACTGAACTATTTAAAGCACATACATACTTTCAAATACTACACACAATTTTGTTTAAGCTAACCTACTAGCACCTGAACATAAGGACATGACAATTAATATGACAAAGATGTGTCAGTTACTATATATGTGTAATTTCTATAGACTTGGAACATTTTACAAGCATGTTCTTTCCATACCTATGTGAAAACAAAATCATTTCATTTAAACTTAAAACATTCATCGTCTTGAGACCTATGGTATTCAGATTGCCATAGGGAATCTTCAAGTGTCAAAAAAGCATAACAACTAATATCAAACATCTAAGTGCTTTCAGCTACAAATTAGCTACTAAGTAATTAGGGACTGTGACAAAATGTCATGAAATTTCTTCTAGAAAATTTTATGTCATTTTTAAAATGACATAGAGGTTATGCTTTGATTTCTTATATTTTAGTGTATTTTTCTAATACCAAGGAGGTCATAGACAGTCCATCTTAGCTATGGCATTGTTTGAGATACAGTGTTTTTTATTCAATATATTAAACATAATTATACAGTATTAAGCATTTTTTGAGATGCTTTATTAACTTTGGTTTGCTTCATTTATTTCTGCCAGATTTTGAGTTATAAATTTTCTCCCAGTTTTTCCCCTACCCACCTCCCCAAAATAGTGGTCCCAAAGGACATCCCCTCCTCTTATTTCCCTATTACATGTACAAAGGTATTAATAATAGTATCTAGATATTTTTAAACATTTTGTTTTAAAACTTTGAATTCCAGATTCATTCCCTTCCTATACATGTGTAGCTATGCAAAACATTACCATAGTAGATATATTGTAGAAGACTAATTATATTTCCCTCCCTCCTATCCCTCCTCCCACATGTTATATTCTCTACTTTGACCCTGTTCCTTTTCAAAAGTGTATGCTTCCAACTTTCCTCCCCCCCACACTGCCCTCACTTCCATCATCCCCCCCTCTCATCCCCTTTCCAAATATACACCTGTAAGGTAAGATAACCTATTTAGTGTGTATGTCATTCCCTTTCTAAGCCAAATTCAGTAAGTATGAAGTTGACCTATTCCCTTATGCCTTCCTGTTCTTCCCCTCCTTTGTACCCATTTTCCCTTGCCTCTTCTATATGAGAGAGTGTGCCCCATTCTGTCTCTCCCTATGTCCTCTCATTATCTTCCTCTCTCACCTCTTAATTTCACCTTTTACATATCATCCCTTTCTGTTAAATTGGTCCTGTGCCCTCTATTTATGTATACTGTAAGCATATATATACACATTCACATATGTATCCATACTCCTATATACCATCCAATATATATATATATATATATATATGTATGTATGTATGTATGTATGTATGTATGTATGCATGTATGTATGTATGTATTCCCTTCAACTATTTTCATACTGAGAAAAGTTTCATCAGTTACAATTACCATTTTTCCATGGAGGATGTCAATTGCTCAACTTTGAAAAGTTCCTTATGATTTCTTTTCCATGTGTACCTTCTCATGCTTCTCTTTCTTCTTGTATCTAAATGTCAAATTTTCGATTCAACTCTGCTTTTTTCTTCAAGAATACTTGAAAGTCCTATATTTCACTGAATGACCATAGTTTCCCCTGAAACATGATAGTCAGTTTTGTTGGGCAGGTGATTCTTGGTTTTAATCCCAGGTCCTTTGACCTCCAGAATATCATATTCTAGGCCCTTTAGTCCCTCAGTCTAGAAGCTGCCAGATATCACTATCATGATTGTGTTTCCACAGTATTCAAGTTATTTCTTCCTGGCTGCTTGTAATATTCCCTCCTTGATCTGAGAATTCCAGAAACTGGCTATAATATTCCTAGGACTTTTCTTTTGGGGATATTTTTCAGGAGGTGATTGGTGGACTCTTTCAACCTCTATTTTGCCTTCTAGTTCTGAAATATCAGGGCAATTTTCCTTGATAATTTCTTGGGAGGATGATTTCTAGGTTCTTTCTTTAATCATGGCTTTCAAGTAGTCCAATAATTTTTAAATTATCTCTCTTTCATCTATTTTCCAGGTCAGTGGTTTTTCCACTGTGAGATATTTCACATTGCCTTCTATTCTTTCATTTGTATGGATCTGTTTAACAGAATCTTGATTTCTCATAAAGTCACTAGCTTCCCTTTGCTCCAATCTAAATCTGAAAGAATGATTCTCCTCAGTGAGCTTTTGAGATTGTATTTCCACTGGGCAAATTCAGCTTTTTAAGGCATTTGTCTCCTCGTTGCCTTTTTGAGCCTCTTTTGCCATTTGAGTGAGTCCAATTTTGAAGGTGTTATTTTCCTCAGCCATGCTGTTGACTCTCATTTCATAATTTTCTTGCATCATTTTCATTTCTCTTCTCAATTTTTCCTCCACTTCTCTTATCTGCTTCTTAAGTTCCTCTATGGCCTGTAACCAGCTTGTATTTACCTTTGAAGCTTTTGGTGGAGGAGTTCTGAGTTCACTGTCTTATTCCTGTTCCATGCTTGATCCTTTCTGTCCCCAAAATAGGTGTCTAATGTTGGATTCTTCTGTTTGTTTTGCTTCCTTTGCCTGGTCATGTTGCCACTCAATTACTTGACTTTTGGGCTTTTTGTGACAGTAGGACTCTGCCACCAAAGGGGAGCTTCAGTCAAAAATGCTGGGGTATTCTCAGATGCCAGAGGTATTAGTTGGGTGCCCTCTCTGAAGCCTCCACACACTCTGGCAAACTGGTCACAAAGCCCAGACAATAATCCAGAACCAAGAAGGTTAAAGCAAGTGTGATAAACCCTTAGACTGGTCACTTGGTCCCCCTACATCCTGCAGGCCAGGAACTTCAGCTGCAACATGGCACTTGCTTCTCTGAAGTGTCTCAATGGCTTCTTACCCTGGGGACAAAAGCCTATGCACTCCCAACTTCTGGTCCCAAAATCCACACAGCCCTGACCTCTCACTTTTTCCTTTGCATTTATGTGTTGATGATTCTGGAAATGGCCACAGCTGCTGGTTCTGGAGTCCCTCCAGCTTGTGATTGATCAGGCCTGCCCTAGAGCTAAACCTCTGGCTCATGGGGTTGGGATTGGCTCCTAAAGTGCTGTGCTGGCCGCTCCCTGCTGGGCTGCCCAACTGCTGGGCTATCCTCAGGGGAGGTTAGCTTCTCTGTGCCATTTTATGGTTTCTGTAGCTCCAATTTTGTTCAGAGTCCTCTTTTACATGAATTTGAGGAAGGTGGAAGCTGGAGCCATGTGAAAGTCCTGTTTCTACTCTGCCATCTTGCAATATTAACTATTTTTATTTATGTCAATATCCTGAATTTTCTCAGGATGAAAAGAACTGGTAATTTTTTCCCTTTCAATTTGGCACTAATTATGATATTTGCTCTAATGATTAAATGGTCTTACTTACCAGAACACTTGATTTCAAATTGATTTACACATGGGGTAACCACATCAACCATAAGATCAGACTCTAGGTCATTTGTCTCAAGTTCTATCAATTGATACAAAATGTTTTGGTCAGGCCTGACTCAGGGTCATTTTGTGGTTCTGGTTTGGGATTAGAAAGGAATGAGAAACTCATAAACCATCTTTTAAAAAGGTGGGCTAATTTGGTAATAACATGATTAGGATAATCAGTAATGATATAGCTTTGATTCAGTTGTGCTTATTTGCCATGATGATACATCAGTCAGCCTGAATGTGAACTCTAATGGAAAAACCCCTGACTCTTCATGCCTAGCTTTTGCACTCAGTTGATGAGGAAGTTATAGGAAGAGCACAAACTCTAGTCTGCTGTATCAAACAAGTTTTATTGACAGCTTACCTATTTATTTGGGGAGAAGAGAAGGAGCTATCCTAACCATTATGACAAGGGTCATTTTTTAGTTTGCTTCTGTCAAAGCCAATAATGTGAAATAAGACTGGAAAAGTAACATTGCTTTAGATGCCAGAGGATCCTATATTTCATCCTATTGGCAATGGGGAGTCATTAGACTTTATTAAGTAGGGGAGTGGCAAGAGAGGAAAGGAAGGAAGGAAGGAAGGAAGGAAGGAAGGAAGGAAGGAAGGAAGGAAGGAAGGAAGGAAGGAAGGAAGGAACATTTATTAAATACCTACTATATATCAGGCACTGCAATACATACTTTACCATTACTATCTCATTTAATCCTTATAACAACCATGTGAGGAAGGTACTATTATTGTGTACCATTTCACAGTTGAGGAAAGTGAGTGCATAGCAGTTGCACAAATTGCCCAGAGTAACACAGCTTGTAAGTGTCTGAGGGTAGATTTGAAAGCAGACTTCCTGACTCCAGGCCTAACATTCTCTTTACCTATCACCCAACTACCCCATTAGAGTCAAGAACAATGCCAACTAGGGATAATGACGGTGGATATCGCATTATGTACCTAAAAATTCCTATCTATGCCATAGTAAGAAAATAAAAGGTGTACCTTGATCAAATGGAAACTATGTTTTAATTTGAATAAATAAAATAATATATTTTCAAATTAGACAAGTCATTTCATCTCTATAAATTTAAGACTCTTGCCTAAAACTTCTCTCCCAGGTGGGATCCACCTTAGTTTTAGGGTTGACATAAAGGGCTACCACGTCAAAGACAAAATTATAGATCCTTCATGTGTTTATTTGCATCAGTGCACTAGTAATTAATGGGAAAGAAGGAGATCAGTGAATACATAATACTGTATTTATGCTATTATATTTTAAATTTTCTTTGTAATATGCCAAAAACAATTCAAAGAAAATTATTAGCATCTTCTTAACAGTGGACTCTGACTTGTTTAAGTATTCATTTTTAGAAGCATTGCACTTTGCTCTCATTGTTTCCATTAGCAATGGGGAAATTACCAGAGTTTTAATCAAAAGGAAATTAAATTCATAGATAAGCGCATAAAATTGCCCCAGTGCTTGAGGACTATCTACTGATGAAAAATTATTATTTATTGTTTTCCCATAATTAGTAAGAATATGTGTGTGTGGCTGTCTGATTTGGGTGACCATGTACCCCGACAGTCCCGCAGTGTTCTGTGGTAATAAAATCCACTTTTAAAATTTAATCTTGGGGATCTTCTGTCTCGCTTTTATTAAGGTACAATGTTTGGAGGCCCCAGTGAGATTTGGGGTGTTCCGTGTCACCCCAAAGATCCCCAAATAAGAAGAGCTCTCAGCCTCCAGAGGTAGGCATCTGCTCACCCCGAGCCCTAGGGGGGCTAGCCCCTGATGACATTCCAGGGCCCCAGGTCACCAGTAGGGAAGATTGCGCCTGCCTCCTGACTTCGACTTGCTCCTCATTCGGCTTTCCATGGATCCAGGACCTCCAGTTTGGGGGGGTAAGTTAAATGTTGTTTGTGGTATGTCTGGTTAAATATACCAGTAATTGTCTGGTTAAATACCTTCACGGTATGTCTGGTTAAATATACCAGTAATTGTCTGGTTAAATACTTTCGCGGTATGTCTGGTGAAATATACCGGTAAATGTCTGGTTAAATACTTTTGCAGTATGTCTGGTTAAATATACCTGTAAATGTCTGGAGGGAAAGAAAGCCTGAAGAGGCTTATAGTGCCCCCATAGGGCACCTCTTCCCCGGGCAAGGCTTGAGATGTCAACCCTCTTGCCTGAATCTGGTCTGATTATATATTCGTTTGTTTTGTTATCTGTGTCCTATTCACTTGAACCCATTTTCAAAAGGTCCACCAAAATTCTCCCTGTTGTTGCAATATTTTGAAATTTTAATTTGGAAAATTTACAATTTACAAGTCCTGGTCAAATTAACTAGGAATTAAATCTTTTAGAAATAGGATATTGAGCTTGCTTAAAAAAACAAACAAGCTTTTTGCTATCTCAGCTTGACTTGTTCCTTGAACTTGTAATAGGAAAATTAATAGCATTTGTGAAATACTTGTAATCAGAATTTTATGACTGGCATATGTTGGTATATGTCTAACTTTGAATCCGTGCCAGAATTGATAAGGTCAATTAATGTCAATTGATAAGTCATTTGATGTTTTTTGATACTCATTGTTATTTTGTTACCATCTTTCTGAGTCTGTATTGTGTATCTAAGGGTCTATTTAGCTAAGTGAACTTAAGAAACATTTTTGAAATAGGAATACTATTACAGCTAATCAGAAAAAAATCCTGGGCCCCTGGTTTCTGTAGCTGCTGGAGGGCCCTTTGCCTCCAGGCCATTGCTGCCAAGGCCCTCCCTGTTAAAGAAACTGATAAACCTTTTTTGGGTCAGCCCCTTTCCATCTCCACCCCTCATTCAGTGGAGACTCACTGGTCTTTTTCTCCCCAACTGTCTCTGATTGTCCTCAGGTTATTGATCAGGCCCAGGCTTTGAGATCTGATCTGACACACCCCTAAGAATGTAATCTCTACATTTGTGAGTTTTTTTGTCAGCTTAGTTGAAAATCTAATGTTATTTCTCATCTAGAATTAGATTATGTACAGAAAGCTATGCAAACTGCTTAAGATCATTTTAAGTTTTCAACTAACTTTCTTCATCAAGGTTTAATGAGATTGTAAAAACAGAAGAGGTCTGGCTGTTTTGATCTGAATTTGTAGTCGTTTCATGCTCTAAGCAAAAGTTAACATTTGTAACTGAATGTATGTTAAGGATTCAATTCCTGAATTATCTCTTTCTTCCTGAGTGAATCTGTACTCACTGTATATTGTATACTGTATATATAATCTGTATACCCAGCTCCCTATGAAACATAGACAGATCTACCCAAATGATTTTGGTTCCCAGCTGTTTAAGGGGGAGATGATCAGGTGCTTGGAATAATGGGGTACTTGGGTGCCTGATATTTAGTTTAATCAGAGATACTTTAGTTGAGAGAAAAGAAAGATGACATTTTTAACACCAGGTTAATTCAAACTGTTTTAAAGTCTATTTATGAAAAGCTGAACAAAGCAGATAAGGTTTGGCTTCCCCATAAGAACTGGGTCAGGTCCTCGGATTCTCAGCTTTGACTTCCTTGAGCAGCCCGCATCTGAAATTTTCTCAGAGCTCAGAACTCAAGGCTGAGAAAGTCCAGATCATTCCCTAACATATATTTGGAAGACCACCACCCATTCTTCCTCTAATCTGGGAAGACCTAAAAGCTGAAATCACTAACTCTTCCCTCATCAAGTTCCTTCAGGGTCTGTAGGCGATTCAGAAAAAAACTGCTTTCCTCAGCTCTCCTGATCCTGATCCCGAGTTCCAACTCAGCTTACCTGTTTCAACCTGGGGAATTCTGTGCTGGTAAAAAGAAATTCATGGTCTGGAGCCGAGGTGGAAGGGACCACACATCATGATCCCCACTACACCTACTGCTGTCAAAGTGGACTCTATTCCCACATGACTCCATTGCACCAGAGTGAAGCCTGCTGTCACCTCAGAATGGAAAACAGAAGTCCAAGAGCACCCCCTAAAACTAAGACTATCCGGTCCTCTCCCTGATTCCCCTTTTACCTCCTTGCGCGGTCCCCCCACAATCCCCATGGCCCCAGACCAAGCTATACCTGGATGTTAACCACAGGAAGTGGACAATCCTGGACTTTTCCAGAACTGGAGCACACAGCTACCCCTCAACTCCCTGTTCCCCAGAACTGGACTATTTGGGGGCCCACCAGTAGATGCAGGTTACCTACTCTGTTAAGATACAGGATGTCTGTGTGCCTGTGCTTGTGTCACAGCTTACCACCTCCCCTCTCCTAGTCTGGGTGCCTCCCTGTGCTACTAGGCAGGCCATAGCAAGGGATTGGACCCATTGTTCCGAATCCATACAATCGCCACCTGGGGAACCCCAGTTTCTCAAGTACTGGGAATCATAGTCCCTGAAGGGGAGGAGGGATCGCAGGTAGGAAAGACCTCAGTACTGACTATAACCAAAAAGCCTTCTGTGCCCCTCCCCCATTGTCATCCCATTGCTTAGCTATCCCTGCCCCAATAGGAAACCCCAATGTCCAAATCACAATACCAGCTGTCACCACATGGGCCCCTGTCAGGTCATATGCTCCCCTCATCTTCAAAGATTCAGGAATCTCGAAATTATCAGGTCCCTTTAATTGCCCTTCTGTCAGCTGTTCATAAAACACTTAACAGCTCTAACCACATGTTGGGAAAAGATTTCTGGATTTGTGTTGAACCCCAGCCTCCTTACTATGTAGCGGTGGCACTAAATGCCTCAGATACCCCTATTTCCAAAACAGAATTGTGATTGGGACCACCCAAGGCTCTCCCTTGGGGATGTACAGGGAACAGGTTTCTGCCTCATATCATCCAGCACCCCTTTATCCAGCTCTCAGTATAGCTCAAGTTGTGGGAAAAACCCACATGATTCAGGCCTCTAGCTCAGACTACTTCCCTGCCCCTCTAGGAGCCTGGTGAGCATGCTATGATGGCCTTACCTAGTATGTCTCTGCTACAGTGTTCCTCAGACAATAACACACTGAGGGCCCCCTGTGTATCCTAGTGGCCATAATTCTCCGAGTCACTCTTCTCCCAGGTGAACAAGGTTGGCATTACTTTTCCCAGAAGGGCAACTGAGCCACCACCTAAGGCAGGCAGTACCACTCCTCATTCCCATCTCAGTGGGCTTGGGCCTTGCGGGTTCTGCAGCGACTGGGATGGCAGCCTTGATTAAGGGGGGGGGGGGCAACTATCAGGCCTTAAGTACACAGGTAAATATTGACCTCTCCCATACACAGCAGTCCATCTCAGCCCTGGAAAGACAGGTGGACTCTGTGGCAAAGGTGGTTCTTCAGAACCGCAGAGGCCTTGACCTTCTTAAACTGGGTGGCCTGTGTGCAGTCCTTGGTGAGGCTTGTTGCTTCTGTGCAAAGAACTCTGGAGTGGTGAGCGAGAGTCTGGAGTTGGTATGCCAGAATATTGCTAATGGACAGAGGGAGCTGGAAAATTCTGAGAATGGGTATCAGTCCCTGTTCCCCTGGAACATCCCCCTAACTCACTAAATTGATATCGGCCTTGGTATTAGAACTGGTATTAGCCTCCCCTTCTGATCTTAGCCCTAATTGTAGGACCCTCATTGTTTTCTACAATTCCTTAAATCCAGTGTTAACTCCATTAATGTTAATTATCAGGGACCCCCCATCCTTTTGGAACAGAATTGGGTAATCTAGATGTGACCCCTAGATGTGAACCCAGCTATGTCAAAGGTTTGACATACCTACAAGAAAGAGTAGGAATGTTGGACCTAGCTCCAGTCTGCCCTTCCCCCACTGATTTGTCAATTTGCCCTTCCTGAATGTCAGACACAAAGCCACTCACCCTTTCCTTGATTTGTAAAACAGGCAGCCCAACCTTTCCTTAATTGATTTGTAAAACAGAGAACTCCACCTTGCTTAATCTGTAAACAGGTAGAACCCCCACCCCTTGCTTACCCTTGATTAATCTGTGGGTGGGAGTCCCAGCCTAGCCTTTCCTTCCAGCTGTGCCAAAGTGCTGTCTGATTTGGGTGACCATGTAGCCCAACAGTACCATGTTGTTCCGTGGTAATAAAATCCACTTTTTAAATTAAAAAAAAAAGGAATATGTGTGTATGGTGCATGCCTGTGTGTATGTGTGTGTGTGGTAGTGACTGGAATAGGGAAGGGAACATGTAAGTATGATTTTGCATTTTTAATATTTCATATTCCTGTATAGGTAATCTTATATGGTTTGCTTGTTACAACATAATCTCTTAGGGAGTATTGTTAATCTTTAAAATATGTAATAGTAATATCCATAAATTGTAATTTGTGCTTTAATTTAGGAGATACAGGAATAAGATGTAATCTGGGCAAATTCAATGTAATAACCACAGCATCCCCATTAAAAGATTACAAAATATTTAGGACAGCTAAAATCTGAAAATCCATTTAACTTGCATTTCAATGGCTGTTGTTAAAACAAATTTGTATGACTCACTTCTTTTTTGGTGTCACCTAATAAAATATATCTTCTTCATGGATACATTTTAATAACTAGACCTTGAAATGTAGCCCCAATAGTCATATATCAGTAGTTATTAGAAGTTAATATATTATTTGTCATCAAGTACATCTGCCAATTTACCACAATGACAGTGTCCAGTTCATAATTTACTAAAAGGTTCAAGGAATGTCACCCAGTTCTGGTTCAGCCTGGTAAAGAATCACAGTTCAAAAAGAAAGAAACAAGAAAAAGAATTCTGAGGGATCATTTAAACCATTTCTCTGCTTTTAATTGGAGTCCAAACAAATGAATATCTATCCTAAAGCCCATAGAAATTGCATGGAAATCTCTCTGTAACCTACTAACTCCAGAATTTATCTATATCTTTTAGAACATCCCTCATTATTTCGTTTACTTTCCTAGCTTCTCCAGAATTATAACCCCATTATTTTCTCCTGACTTCATTTTAGTTATTTTTTTTAGTAAATTTTGAGATGCACCTTTTTACATCTTAAGTTTCTTTTCCAATACTGATAATTTGAAATTCAAACTCCTAAGGAACAGTATATGGAATACTTCCCCAGAGAAAAGTGAAAGAAGAGAACTGGGTCTCAAATCCCCAGGAGATTAAGTTCTTTCTACAGTAATCAGAATTACTGTCTACTTTAAAGATTTTTCCCTAGACAACAGAATTAGTTTTTAATATCTAAGTATACAAATGAGGAACAAACATTAATACCCAAAAGAGTGTTATCCAGATAGGAAAGCTCAATAAATGTACTTTTAACGGTAGCATTTTGCATAACTGTGAACAAAATAGAATGAACTAAAGTAAATTTTCTTTCCAAAAATCCAAAATGAAACTCAATCAATCAACAAAAATTTATTGGAATTCCTCTACAAGCTGCATAAGTGACTGATTGAATGAAAACACTGAATAAAAGTATGTATTAAATACTCACTAGGTTCCGGTCATAGGGCTAGGCACCAGAGATAAAAAGACAAAAACAATGAAATAATACGTTTCCTCAAGAGACTCAACATTTATTAGACAAAATTTATTAGACAAACTCTACATCTCTAAGTATTAAAAACAACAATCATTTATTAATGATTTACTGTGTACCAGGGGTTGTATTGAAAACTGAGGATACAAAGAAAGGAAAATAATAATAATAATAATAATAATAATAATATTCCCTCCTCTCTAGAAGTTCACATGTATATGTGAAAAAATATATATATATACATATATATATATATACATGCTCTCTCTCTGTATATATATATAGATAGATATAGATAGATATAGACATATAGATATGTAGATATAGATATACATATGATATACAAAATTAATATTAAGTAATTTCTTTCAGGGGTCTAGGAGAGGCACTAGAAACTGAAGTGATACAAAAATCCTTCATGTAAAAAGTGACATCTTACTTGAGTTAAGAAGGAAATACCTTCTAAGAGGAAGAATAAAGAAACATTGAATTCCATAGATGAGAGTCAGCCACTGCAAAACCATGAAAATGGAAAAGAAAGACTCATGAGTATGAAAAGTATGACCATACTGAATCATAGAATGTAGGTGGCATAATAATGTATACTAAAAGCACAAGGTAGACTGGAGTCAGTTAATGTGTTTCTTTAAATGCAAAACAAATAATTTTTATATTAATCTAGAAACAATATAGGCCAGTCAGGTTTTATTGAATGGATGGAGTCACAATTAGACCTGAACTTTAGAAATACCAGGTTGGCAGATATACAGAGCAGAGGTTCAATTCTGGATAGACCTGAGAAAAGGAACTAGTTAGGAGGCTGGTACAATAGTTGAAGAGAGAGGTGATGAAGACCTGAACTAGAATGACTTGAATGAAAAAACTTAATGAATGAAAGTGAACAGGCAGAATGTTAACTATGTGAGGATAGAGAAAAAATCAGATTAGAAAAAAACATTTGTGGGGGTGGAGTCAAGATGGCAGAGTAGAAACAGCTCTTCCACTCAGGTCTGGCTCCCACAATTTCTAAATTCATGAAAAAGGAGATTCTAAACAATTGCTGGATCTCCAGAACCCACAAAATAGCACAGAGAAGCTAACCTTGAGCTGAGGATAGCCCAGCAGCCCAGCAGGGAGCAGCCAGAAAGTGCTCTGTGAGTTGAGCCCAGCTAGCCCCAGGGCAGCCAGACCAGCAGCCAGCTGGAGGGACTTCAGAACACCAGCAGCTGTGGCATTTCCAGAATTACCAACACGTAGATGCCATGGAAAATGTGAGAGGTTAGTTCATTATGGACTTTGGTACTCATTAGTTGGGAGAGCCTGTGGCCCCTTTCCCTGAGGGCGAGAAGCCACTGAGAAGCTTCAGTGCAGCTATGGACACATGTGGCAGATTCAGTTCCTGGCATGTGGACTGTAGGGGGATCTGGCAATAAGTCTGGGGTGAAAACACTCTTGCTTTAACCTTCTTGGATATGGATTGTGGTCTGGAGTGGAGGTCTTGGGGTGTGGGAACTGCTTGCCAGAGAGTCTGTGGGCTTCAGAAAGTGTACCCAACTAATACCTCCAGCAGCTGAGAAAACCCCAGAATTTGGGACAGAAGCTCCATGGGCTGGTGGCATAGTCCTACTGTGGCAACAAGCCCAAAAGTCAAGTAATTAAATGGCAAAATGCCTAGGCAAAAGAAACAAAATAAACAGAAAAATTCAACATTAGACTCCTATTTTGGGGGCAAAGACAATCAAAGCATGGAACAGAAGGAGAACTGGGAGGTCAGAACACCTGTAACAAAAGCCCCAAATGAAAATACTAGCTGGTTACAAACCATAGAGGACGTTAAGAAGCAGATAAGAGAAATGGAAGAAAAATTGGGAAGAGAAATGAGAAAGATGCAAGAAAAGTATGAAATGAGACTCAACAGCCTGACTGATGAAAATAACACCTTCAAAGATAGTCTAACTCAAATGGCAAAAGAGGCTCAAAAAGGCAATGAGGAGAAGAATGCCTTAAAAAGCCAAATTTGCCAGTTGGAAATAGAATCTCAAAAGCTCACTGAGGAGAATCATTCCTTCAGAATTAGACTGGAGCAAGAGGAAGCTAGTGGCTTTATGAGGAATTAAGATACTGTTAAGCAGATCCAAACAAATGAAAGAATAGAAGGCAATGCAAAATATCTTATTTGAAAAACCACTGAGCTGGAAAATAGATGCAAGAGAGATCATTTAAAATATTATTGGACTACATGAAAACAGTGAACAAAGAAAGAACCTAGAAATCATCCTTCAAGAAATTCTCAAGGAAAGTTGCCTGGATATTTTAGAACCAGCGGGCAAAATAGAGATTGAAAGAATCCACCAATTACCTTCTGAAAAAAAGATCCCAAAAATAAAAGTTCTAGAAATATCATAGCCAGGTTCCAGAATTCCCAGATCAAGGAGAAAATATTACAAGCTGCCAGGAAGAAACATTTTCAATATTGTGGAAACACAATCGTGAAAGTGCAGTATCTGGCACCTTCTCCACTGAGGGACTGAAGGGCATGTAATATGATATTCTGGAGGGCAAGGAGCTGG
The DNA here is from genome assembly GCA_011680675.1 of Gymnobelideus leadbeateri. Classification (NCBI taxonomy): domain Eukaryota; kingdom Metazoa; phylum Chordata; class Mammalia; order Diprotodontia; family Petauridae; genus Gymnobelideus; species Gymnobelideus leadbeateri. The sequence goes on along the minus strand of WOXC01004213.1, from coordinate 94,588 downwards.
GATTAAAACCAAGAATCACATACCCAGCAAAACTCAGTATTGGGGGGGCGGAGCCAAGACAGCGGAAAGGAAGCAGTAACCTCGCTGAGCTCCTTGGTCACTAAGTCTCAAAGGGTGAATCTGAGCGGATTCCTGAGTGACAGAGCCCACTGGAAGACAGAGCGTGGCAGAATCCAGCCTAGGAGGCTGCCCAGTGTGTCCTGACAGGTCGAGCGCAGAGTGCATGGGGTCTGCACAGCTCAGACCTAAGAGCAGACAAGCAGACTACACCAGAGAGAGAAAAAGCCCCAGCCTGCAGACTTACCAAGGACGAATCTCAGTCATCTCGTGGAGGGCAAGGATCATCGGAGGGCAAGGATCATCGGAGCCAGGTAGGAGAGTCAGGCCCCCCGTGGAGAGAGTGGCTTCCCCAGCTGCGTTCAGTCCCCAGCCTGGAAGTTTAGAAACTGCCTGCCTGTATAATACAGGGGCTGGAATGGCAAAGTAAATTCTAGCTGCTCAGATCCTCCCATCCCTCCTTCATGAAGCAGAAAACCCAAAGATAAGTCTCCCACCCAGATTGAAATCCCAAGTTAATGGAAACAGCCTCAGGCTTGAGAATCTCCAAGAAGGGGTGTAACTGAGACAGCCAGGAGTCTGAAGAGAAGAGAGGGAGGGGTCCCAACAAGCCCCACCTCATCTCACCAACAAAAGCCTACTTATAGCCCAGGGGTATAGAGGCAGAAATCTGAAGTGGTCAGACACACCCCCACCTACACATCTATATTCCTCACTGACTTCCCTGACTTAGCCATAAACTAGCCACCCAGAGGTATTCAAAGTCAAGCATCAGGCCCTAAACTCATAGCCTGAGAAACTAAGAAGCAGGAAGTCACAATGGGAAGGAAGGAAGCTGAAAAGGAGAAGGGAAAGGCAAGAAAGTCTATTTGAGCATACTATGCAGGGCAAGAACAACAAAATACACAGGACAATATAGACTCTCTACCCACACCTGAGACCACAGAAGGAAACATGATCTGGTCTCAAGTCCAAATAGCATTCCTGGAGGAGCTTAAGAAAAATTTTAAAGACCAAATCAGGGAGGCAGTGACCAACTTGGAAAAAGAAAATACCTCCCTAAAAAAGGAACTTCAAAAACTAACTGAAGACCATAATTCGCTAAAAATTAGATACAATCAAACTGAAACTCAGAACTCTATGATGCAGCAGGAGTCAATCAAAAACAAAAACAAAACGATTGGAAAATTGGAAGAAAATGTAAAAATATCTCACTGGAAAAATAACTGACCTAGAGAACAGATCCAGGAGAGACAACTTAAGAATTATTGGTCGACCAGAAAGCCATGATGAAAAAAGCAGTCTAGACAACATCCTCCAAGAGATTGTCAAAGAAAACTTTCCTGAGGTCCTGGAATCAGAAGATAAAATAGCTATCAATAGAATTCACCGGACTCCTACTGAAAGAGATCCCAAACTGAAAACTCCAAGAAATATAGTAGCCAAATTCCAGAATTACAAGATTAAAGAAAAAATTCTATAAGCAGCCAAAAAGAAACAATTCAAATATCGAGGAACTACAGTTAGGATCACACAGGACCTAGCAGCTTCTACATTAAAAGAGTGGAGGGACTGGAATTTGATATTTCGTAGGGCAAGAAAGCTAGGACTACAACCAAGGATTAACTACCTGGCAAAACTCAGCATAATCTTTCAGGCAAGGAAATGGATGTTTAATGAAGTAAGGGACTTCCAGACTTTCCTGATGAAAAAGCCAGAGCTCAATGGAAAATTTGATCTCTAATTACAAGACTCCAGAAGGACATAAAAAGGTAAACAAGGGTAACACATACTCACACATGCAGAAGTGCACACACCCACACCCACAAGCACACGCTCATTACTTGGGATACAACAAAAGCAAAATGTTCACATCCTTATATGTGGAGCTGATAACTTTCAATATTCGAAATCTTTATGATTATCATGACCTTCAAAAGTGTTATACTTAGATAGAGGGTGTGGGTATGAATGTACTGACATGAAGTCTTAAAAAAAAGACTATTAAGGGGATCAAATGTACTGTAATGGGAAAAAGGAAAGGATGAGCTAGGAAAAGGTAAAATATGTCATCTGAAGAGGCATCCAAACACACTATAGAATAGGGGAAAGAAAGAGGGAGAAGAACATCATTTAAACACTATTCCCACTGGTTCTGGTTTAAAGAGGGATCAAATTAATCAGTGAAGTTTAAGTTTCTAACGTGAATAGACACATAAATTCATTAAATAGAGGAAAAGGAGGGAGGGAGAGGAGCATTGTTTGAAATTTACTCTCATTGGTTTGGATTCAAACAGGGAGTAATTTACTCTGATAAGTATAAAAATTTATTGTGTCCTATAGATAGTGGGATGGTAAGGGGGAGGAAAGGAGGAGACTAAAGGGAGGGATTAGAAGGGAGGGAAATAGTAGTAAGGGGAGAGGGTAGGTTAAGAAGGGGGGTCACTGGGAGGGAACACTGAGGGAGGGGGCAGTTGAAAGGGAAAACTTCAAGGAAGGGAAGGGAGAAGGAAGAAACAAAAACATAAACAGGGATGGGAATAGGATGGAGGGGAAGAGACAGTCATCATTACTGTGAATGTGAATGGGATGAACTCTCCCATAAAACAGAGGTGGATAGCAGAATGGATTAAAAACCATAATCCTACAATATGCTGTCTACAAGAAACACATTTGAAACAAAGGGATACAGACAGGGTAAAGGAGAAAAGGTTGGAGAAAAAGTTATTATGCCTCAGCTAAAGTAAAAAAAGCAGGGTTAGCCATACTTATCTCAGATAAAGCAAAAGCAAAAATAGATCAAATTAAAAGAGACAAGGAAGGAAACTATATCCTACTAAAAGGCACCACTGAGAATGAAGCAATATCACTACTTAATATATATGCACCAAGTGGTATAGCATCCAAATTCCTAGAGGATAAGTTAAAGGAATTAGAAGAAGAAATAGATAGCAAAACTATACTAGTGGGGGACCTTAATCTCCCCTTCTCTGAACTCAATAAATCTAACCTCAAAATAAACAAGAAAGAAGTTAAGGAGGTGAATAGAATCTTAGAGAGACTAGATATGATGGATCTCTGGAGAAAACTGAATGGGGATAAAAAGGAATTTACTTTCTTTTCAGCAGTGCATGGTACATACTCAAAAATAGACCATGCACTAGGGCATAAAAACCTCACAATTCAGTGCAGAAAGCCAGAAATATTAAATGCACTATCCACTATCACCCCTCTTATTCAATCTGGTACTAGAAACACTAGCAGTAGCAATTAGAGAAGAAAAAGAAATCAAAAGAATCAAATTAGGCAAAGAAGTGACCAAGCTGTCACTCTTTGCAGATGATATGATGATATACTTAGAGAATCCTAGAGAATCAAGTAAAAAACTACTTGAGACAATAAATAAATTTGGCAAAGTTGCAGGATATAAAATAAATCCACATAAATCCTCAGCATTCCTGTAATCTCTAATAAAACTCAACAGCAAGAAATAGAAAGAGAAATCCCATTTAAAGTCACTGTAGACATTATAAAATATTTGGGGGGGGCAGCTAGGTGGCGCAGTGAATAGAGCGCCGGCCCTGGAATCAGAAGGACCTGAGTTCGGAGCCGGCCTCCGACACCTAATCCGCACAAACAAAAACCTAGCCGTGTAACCTTGGGCAAGTTACTTAACCCCAATTGCCCTAAAGGGGCGGCTAGGTGGCGCAGTGAGTAAGAGTGCCGGACTCGGAGTTTGGATGACCCGAGATCAGATCCGGCCTCAGAAAATGAGCACCCACACATAAATCAAATGACTAGCCGTGTAACCTTGAGCAAGTTACTTAACCCCAATTGCTTTAAAAAAAAAAATATTTGGGAATCTACTTGCCAAAACAAACCCAGAATCTATATGATCACAACTACAAAACACTTCTCACACAAATAAAATCAGATCTAAATAGTTGGAAAAATATCAATTGCTCGTGGCTGGGTCGAGCTAATATAATAAAAATGAAAATTTTACCCAAACTAAACTATATATTTAGTGCCATACCAATCAATTTACCAAAAAACTACTTTGTAGAGTTAGACAAAATAATAACAAAATTTATTTGGAAAAACAGTCTAGAATATCAAGGGAATTAATGAAAAGAAACCCTAGGGAAGGTGGACTAGCTATGCCAGATCTTAATCGGTATTATACAGCAGCAGTTATCAAAACTGCTTGGTACTGGCAAAGGTGTAGAGTAGTGGATCAATGGAATAGATTAGGTGCAGGAGACCCAGCAGTTAATGAATATAGCAATCTATTGTTCAATAAACCCAAAGACCCCAGTTTTTGGGTTAAGAATGCACTATTTGACAAAAACTGCTGGGAAAACTGGAATACAGTATGGCAGAAACTGGGCATAGACCATTATCAAACACCATATACCAAAATCAAGTCCAAATGGGTGCATGATCTAGGTGTAAAGGATGATACTGTAAGCAATTTGGGAAAGCAAGGAATAGTTTACCTGACAGATCTGTGGAGAGGGGAAGACTTTAGGACCAAACAAGAATTAGAGAGCATTATAAAATGCAAAATGGATAATTCTGATTACATTAAATTGAAAAGCTTCTGTACAAACAAAGCCAATGTAACCAAGATCAAGAGGGAGGTGGGAAATTGGGAAAGAATTTTTACAACTTGTGTCTCTGATAAAGGACTCATTTCTAAAATTTATAGAGAATTGAGTCAAATCTATATGAATACAAGTCATTCCCCAATTGATAAATAGTCAAAGGATATGAACAGGAATTTTTCAGAGAATGAAATTAAAGATATCTATAAGCATATGAAGAAATGCTCTAAATCACTATTAATTAGAGAAATGCAAACCAAAACAACTCTGACATACCACATATCTCCAGTCAGATTGGCTAAGATGACAAAACAAGAAAGTGACAAATGCTGGAGAGGATGTGGACAAATTGGAACACTAATACATTGCTGGTGGAGTTGTGAACTTATCCAACCATTCTGGAGAGCAATCTGGAATTATGCCTAAAGGATTATAAATAATTTCATACCCTTTGACCCAACAATACCACTTCTAGGGTTATATCCCAAAGAGATCATAGAAGTGGGAGGAAGACCCATATGTACAAAAATATTTTTAGCAGCCCTTTTTGTGGTTGCAAAGAATTGGAAACTAAAGGGGTGCCCATCAATTGGGGAATGCCTAAACGAGTTGTGGTATGTGAATGTAATGGAATATTATTGTGCTATAAGAAACAAGGAGGTGACAGATTTCATAATCACCTGGAGAGACTTATACAAACTGATGCTGAGCGAGAAGAGTAGAATCAGAAGAAATTTGTATACAATCACAGACATACCATATCTGTGATGACCAGCTATGACAGACTGGACTCTTTTCAGCAATGCAGTGATATAAGTTAATCCCGAAAGACTCAAGAAAGTGAGAAATGCGCCATCCAGAATAATAACTAGAAAGAACTGAGCCTGAATCCTGATGGAAGCAAACTAAATGATCTTGTTCTTTTCATTGTTTGGTTTTATTTCTTCCTCACCATCTTTCATCCCACCTAGTACAATATGCCTTTGTAACTGGAATAATGTCTAATATGAATGCATTTGCAGACCCTATACTGTACTATATGCTGTCATGAGCAGAGGGGGAGGGAAGTAAAGGAAATTTGAAAATAAAAAAAAATACTACCCTCTGGAAGTCTACTAAAAGAAGAATACTACCCTTTGGAATTTTGGGAAACCCATAAAATCCAAAAGAGTCTGCAAGTCCACCAACCATTGACTCTATCTATAAAGACCTAGACACATAATAAAAGTTTATTGACTGACAAAAAAAAAACTCAATATTATGTTTCATGGGGAAATTTGGTCATTCAGTGGAATAGAGGACTTGCAAGCATTCTTGAGGAAAAAAACCAGAGTTGAATAGAAAATTTGACATTCAGATACAGGAAGTAAGAGATGCTTGAGAAGGTAAACTGGGAAAAGAAATCATAATGAACTTATCAAAGTTGAACTAAATACATTTCTACATGGAAAAACAATAACTGTAACTAATGAGATTTTTCTCAGTATGAAAATAGGTATATGTGCAGATGAATACATATGTGAATGTGTGTATATGTATCTACAGGTATACATAGAGGACACAGGTTGAATTTAATAGGAAGGGATGATACTTAAAAAGTGAAATAAAGAGGTGAGACAGGAATATAATGAGAGGAGATGGGGAGACAGAATGGGGTAAACTCTCTCATATAGAAGAGGCAAGGGTACATGGATACAAGGGAGGGGAAGAAGAGGAAGGCAAAAAGGAAAAACCTTATTCTAGTTGAATTTGAATAAGGGAGATAATGACATACATATTAAATAGGATATCTCACCCTACATGAGAGTAGAGGAGAAGGGGATGAGAGGGAGGATGATGGAAGGGAAGGTGGGAGGGAAGGGGTGGAGGGAAGTTGGAAGAACCCACTTTTGAAAAGTGACAGCAGGATCAAAGATGGGAATAGACCAAGTGGGAGGTGGGATAGGAGGGAGGGAAATATAGTCAGTCGTTTACAATAAATTTTCTATGGAAATGTTTTGCATAGCTACACATGCACAACATATACTGAATTGCTTATCTTCCCAGTATGGGTGGGGTACAAGGGAGGAAGGGAATGAATCTGGAACTCAAACTTTAAAATCAAATGTGTAAAAATATAGAAATATCATTATTAATATTATTTTACATATAATTGGGAAATAAGATATATAGGCATTGGGGCACAGAGATTCACCTTGCCATACTGAAAAAGTCAAAGGGGGTATGGGAGAAGATATGGGAAAGAGCAGAATTGATGATGGGATATCCTCTAGGACTGCTATACTGGGGTGGTAGGGAAAAATTGGGGGAAAATTGTAACAAAATCTGGCAGAAATGAATGATATAAACCGGAATTTAATAAAGCATTTGGAAAAAAAGGAAAAAGAAAAATAAACATTTGTGTAGGTAAAAATAAAATTTGAAAACTTATGGATATGTGGAGAATATGATGTAGAAATCCATGAAAAGTTGGTATGAACAACCTAAACAATGAAAGATATAGGTATTTAAGACCTAGTAGGAAAAGCTTAGGAAAATAAATTCATAATACCAAGATGAGAGGGGTTTAGGAAGATAATGAGTTGTGTCAAGCAAGCAAATTTTAATTTTTTTAATTCTAAGCAAAATTTAAGGAAATATGGACACATCTTTATTCTTTTAAAAAACAGTTTAAATAGGCAAACATATATAAGCATGAAAAAATTATATTTATATGCAACCACAATTACATATTTAAAGTAATCACAATGTAGTTTTTCTATTTTGCTGGCAATAAAATTAAGGATTCCATCAAAAATTAATAAGTTCCAAGCATTTACTGTATTAAGCTCTAGGATACAAATACAAAAATGAGATTTTTTAAATATATAAACATAAATATGGATATGTGTGTGTGATATATATATATATATAAACACACACACACACACACACACACACACACACACACACACATTGGAATGATAGCCAAAGAAGTGAGTGTCTGAGTCACAGCAGCAACAAATTAATACATAGGATGGTTAATTGATTCACCCTTTTCAAGAAGAGGCAAAGTTGGAAGGAGGTAGTGGTGTGGTAGGGGTGGGCAGGAAGTGGAATGGGACACTCCAGATATTGAAATAGCCAAGATGGATTGATAGCTGGATGGGATAAGACCTGTGCTTTTGTCAGTTGGTCAGGTTCCAGCTACATATAGTGGGTGGATTGTGATTAATCACCTATAAAGACAATTGAATCCCAAGTGGTAATTCTGAGACCACCTTTGGGTATTTTTTTCTGACTATCTAGTGCAGAGGTGTTTTTCTACTTAAGAAGAAAAGAAAGTTACTGCTATTTTTCCTGAATTTGGTATGAAACAATGAGTTTAAACAATAGTAAAATTCTGCTTTTTTTTCTACTATCCAATAAATTATAAAATATCCTAGCCATTTGTTCAGACTCATGCCATAATGAAAAGTTGATGATTATCATTACATGGGTATCATTTATCCTTTATCTCAGTTCATTTCCCTATCATTTCCTGATATTATTTCAGAGACTCTAGGCTACATACTTCATTCACTTTGGTCTAAACTAATACAAAGATGTGAAAAAGAGATTTGTTGAGATCTGATTTATCACAGACTAGTAAATGAACATATTTTTGGGCACTGTATGCCTCACCATTGACACCTAAGGGGTAGAATTCTTTTGGATAAGTAAGGTTGGAAACTGAAAATCTAAGACCTCACCAAGGATAGCAGATCTCTTTGTATTGCTTGAAAGCTGACCTTAGGGACCTAGTTATAAATGTCTTGAGAAAATTCCAAACAAAAATTTACCTCTATCTAAATAGAAATTTAGTAAGGTTTAGGATAGCAATTATTTCTATGAGGAAACATGGAGTACACAACAACATATAATAACAACTAGAATTATTGAGGGGCCATACTGACAATAAAAAAGTAGTGTCAAGTAAAATCATGGAAGCAGTGACCTATTTCTGGAACTCAGGTAGAATTGGTTCCCCAAAATAGTAAAGTCAGGCAGGTTTAAATATGTTTCTTATCTTGGTTGAGCAGGGCCAAGCAGTGGGAAAAATAAAGGTGACTGGAACTAGAGACTATTACTGATTCATGATAATATAGGAGGAAATATATAGATATAGATATAGATATAGATATAGATATAGATATAGATATAGATATAGATATAGATATAGATAGATATATATGGAGAGAGAGAGAGAGAGTTTCCTCAGAAACTATAGATTAATTGATATTCAAACTCCTATACATTAATAAAAATGTTTTGTCTTTGCTGCTGGTCTTAATTTGACAGAATAATTCTGGAGTTCTGAGTTTTCCCAATGCTTATTCATTCAGCTGGAGTGCGGAAACTATTGAGGTCATCACATCTACTACTTCTCCCCTCAAGAATTCTACAGTCTGGGTTTGCATAACATTCACTTGCTGTAATCAGACTGGAGTGATTTCCATTGATTTTTATAAACAGATATATTGGTTCTTTGTGCAAGTTCAATTCAGGGAAATTAAGAAAGGAGGAAAGGAGTATGGAAGAAAAGAAGGAAGAAATTAGGGAGGAAGGAAGGAAGGAAGGAAGGAAGGAAGGAAGGAAGGAAGGAAGGAAGGAAGGAAGAAGGAAGGAAGGAAGAAAGGAAGGAAAAAAGCATTTATCAAGGACTCAATATGTCATAAGCATTATGTTAAAACATAGTGACACAAATATAAAACTAAGACAGTCCCAACCCTCAAGGAGCTTACATTTTAATATAGAAATCAATCCTATGGAGCAGGGATTGGGGGTGGGGTGTCCAGAAAAGGAATTTTGGTTTTGAAAATTACAATAAATAAAGTATAATCAGAAGAGATTACACCACCACACCATTTACAGTAGCAAATAACCAAATTAACTTGATCATAGTTCTAGAACTAGAAAGAGGACAGAAGATGTTGAAAGATATGCCCATGGAAACAAGGCTCTTGTCAAAAAGATGTCAAGGGATTTTAGTGAACCATGTCTGGAGTTTACTAAATGAGGAAATAACATGAAACCCCCATTAATGAGAACAGTGAAACTCCATGACAGGAGGTCCATTGAGAAGGCTAAATCCTCTAGTCTTTAAGCGGGAAGGCTGCACTAAATTTGTAACACTGTGTTGACACATTTGTTACTATCCAGTAATGGGTAAAATGGGTATCTCTAAGGTTCACTAAGTATTGACACATTTATTGCTCTTCAGTGACCAGAAAAATGGACATCTATGTAAGAAATATCTGTCTTTATTTAGAAACCCTGCTTAGAAAACTGTGATAATTAATTGTATTCAGGAAAATTTTGATATTTGAAAACATAACTGCACTCATATTTGATATTCTTAATAAAATTCCAAAAAGCTACAACTCTCTGTGAAACATGGTATTTTGTGCCTAAAGGTAGACCCTTTAATTATGTATTAGTTAATGCTAAGTGGTCAAGGTCAAAAAGCTGACTTGGAACATAACTAATTAAGGGTCATTCATCTGATCATGGGAAATGTCATATGATCAATAGAGGACCCACCTGAGAAAACCCTAATCTTTAAGCCTCTTAATAGGCTTCTGATACATATTGACTAACTTCTAATACATATTAATGTAACTTCTGATACATATTAATGTGACTTCTGCTTGAATCCTCACAGGTCAGTTAACCACTCAGTGTGTCAAACAACATTTTAAATTACACAGCAGATGCTGACCTGTATTGGTAGAGTATGTTTCCTCACCAGGAATGTACTATATTAATGAAATCACAGATTGAACATCTGCCCTCCAAAAAAAAAAAAAAAAAAACAGAACAAAATAGCTCATCTTAGAGAGTGAAATCAGCACAAATAAAATCTCTTGAACTTCCAATCCAATCCTTGTATGAACTTGGAATTCTAATTCAGTGGTGTAATAGTAATGGGATTTAAAGATCCCCCTGTATTGGCTTGGTTTTCCAGTTGAGTGTTAAAACCCAGAACTTGTGAATCCCATTTGTGGAATGGGCTTGTTGACATGAAAAGAGACGGCTGAACTGGAAAGAGCTGGTGCCATAGATTTGGAGAGGCACAAGCAGAAGAAGAGTCAGAAGAATTTTTGGAAGCAGCATAGTGGAGGCAGAGAAAGAGAGAAAGGATTGCTGAGGACCAGTTCAAGCTGCCCAGGACTTTTGAGAGCTGCCACTTGGAGCTGTCAAAGACTGAGGAGACATGACTGTGATGCCAGCACCTTGTCTGTCTGTTTTGATGTTGTTTGGCCAGAATCATCTGCTGGTGAAGGACAGTGCTGTTGTTGCAGAGGTCCTGGAACCTTGCTGTTGGTTCAGAAGCCCTGAAAAAGAATTTTCTTATTGTATGTTTACAGAAATCCTGGAAGAGGGTTTTGCTAATGTTTTCAGGGGTCCTAGGACTGTTCTGCAAACAGAATGAATTCATGAGGACACTGGCAATGTATCTTGTGGCCTTTTTAAGGTTTGTCTCCCCAGGAACACAGATTGCTGAGAACTTGCCTTGGGTCAAGATGAAGAAAAGACCTCTCTTTGGGTATTAAATGCTGTCATGATATCTTAACCTTGTTGTAACTCAGGCATAGATGGCCTTTTCAGTTGTGATCCAGGGGTGGGAAACTTTTGACTTTTTTGTTTTTTTGTGCTCTGTGTCTGACCAAATGAACGTACTTTTTTATGATTGGAAACTAATCTCCATTTGAGAAGAGGGGCTTTGTGATTGACTCAATGAATGTACTGCCCAGGAGTGGAGTAGTACTTGGAAATTATTGAATTACACTTGGTGAATGCTGTATTTTGAATACTTTCCTCTATTCTTAATTTGTCACTGAATAAAATGGAAAGCTGCTGTGCTGCTATTTTGAACCTTGGAAGTTGCCTTTGCTTGGCATTACAAGTAGTGACTCTTTTTCTTTCTTTCTTTCTTTCTTTCTTTCTTTCTTTCTTTCTTCCTTCCTTCCTTCCTTCCTTCCTTGCTTCCTTCTTTCCTTCCTTCCTTCCTTCCTTTCTTTCTTTCTTCCTTTCTTCCTTCCTTCCTTTCTTCTTTCCTTCCTTCCTTTCTTTCTTTCTTTCTTTCTTTCTTTCTTTCTTTCTTTCTTTCTTTCTTTCTTTCCTTCCTTCCTTCTTTCTTTCTTTCTTTCTTTCTTTCTTTCTTTCTTTCTTTCTTTCTTTCTTTCTTTCTTTCTTTCTTTCTTTCTCCCTCTCTTTCTTTCTTTCTTTTTAATAGAAAGTAGTGTACTCTTGTGTACTACACATTCTGTGTACTACACATACTGTTACTGCTTCTACTGTACATTTTTCATATAGTGAATAGAAACCTAGTCTATAACATTTAGCCATTTTTTCTTATCTTATCTTGCCAATGAGAATGTCTGCTTAGCTCTGTGCCCTACAATGTCATGGAACTAGCTTCTTCCCCAAAATACCTGTAATTCTAGACATATATAGCACCTGGTATATGTTTTGTAACATTCATATAACACAGTGTTATAAAAATTTGCTAATGTTAAGTCTAAAGGCAATATAATGACTCCTAAAGATTATTTTCTTCCCTTCTCTGTTACTTTCTGTATTTTATTTTAGATGGAAAGTTTTGTGTACAATTGAAATCACAGTAAATTCCTAATATTTAGGGAGAGGTTTGAATGTCTTAATCTACACTTAAGTGTTTGTCTAGTTATCCCCTAGCCTCTTTGTGTTCCAGGAAAAATGCAGTTGCTGAATGAATTTGGATAAAAATCAGCATTTAAATTACAGTGTATGTGGATAAGTAGATACCAAAAGAAAAGTTCAGGTGGAAAAAAGCAGACCTTTTTGTTGGAATTTTTGTCAGGTTTTAGATAGATGGGTATAATTGATGATTTCAGTCTAAATTCAATGAGCTTATCCCATATTTTCTCCTCAGCTACAGTTTATTTCTACCTCCTCTTTCTCCTTTTGCTAACTTTCCACTGGGTTTTTCTTCCAATTCATCTTTATGTGACCTCCCTTGTAGTCTTTTCAAGTTAAATAGCTTATCATCAGTGTGGCAGTTGATCTTGATTCCATTTTGTATCCTCATTAAAGACATCTGACACTATCATGGAAAACATCACATGAAAAAGCAAAAGAACAAGCAGACAGCACAGCTTTACTTCATTGATGACTGGGAAAGTATTAGAGTATCCTTTATCCAGAACCTGTGAAAGCATGCCATCATGAAAATGGCATATAATACTAATGAACTTCTCCAGGCAATTTTGCCATAATTTTCCACAACCCTTCACAACTGATAGCATCAAAGGCCTTGGTCAGATCAAGAAAACACTATGCATATATCTGTTCTATTATTGGCATTTCTCCTTGAGTTGGATAGAAAACACTATGTCAATCCATTTCTCAGAAACACTGACTCTTGTTTAGACGGTCATCTTCCAGGGGAAGGACTCTGGCAAGAATCTTGCCAGAAATGGCTAAAAGAAACACACAATCACCACACCCATGTGATTGTCACAAGGCAACCGGTTTCCTTCTCCATTTTAGAGATGGACAATGAAGACATTCTTGTTCTCCTCAGGATAAACTCCTCTCACCAAAAATCTTGGAAGGTTTCAATACCTTCTATAAAAACAGTGTACCCTTGCTTTGTAATATCTGCTGGGATAGAATAAGTACCAGGTATTTGGCACATTAGATGACTCTCATGGTTTTCAATAATTCTTCTTCAGTTGGAAGTTCTGCTACAAAGGGATTGACTTCCACCAGGGGCATATCATCAATGGCTTCAGCATTGTTTGATGATGGTCTTTTGAGAGCACTCTGGAAGAATTGAGCCCATCTTTCCAAAATCGCATCCTCATCACTTATCAGTGCAGCCTCGTTGGTGCTGAGTAGGTGAGACATACCAGAGACCTTTGGCCCATAAATAGCCTTAAGTGAATCGTAGAAGTGTTTTGAGTTATTACTATTGGCATCATACTGAATTTCATTTGCCTTATTACTGAGTCAAGAATCTTGCTCTTTACTTTTGATGGCATTAAACACCGACTTCTTAGAGACAGATGAACTATTATACTGGTAAATCCTGTAGATTTCTCATTTTTCAACTTAGTAGCTTCTGATTTTCCCCATTATTTTGATCAAACCAAATCCTGATGTTTGTGAATGTTCTAGCTCATATGAGCAAATGTGGTGGTATGCACCAAATGTCTCAAAGTGGCCCACTCCTTTTCTACTTCACAGTTTCTAACTTTTACTACTTAGTTTTCCCTGATACAACAAATCTGGAGAACAATTTGCAACTATACTGAAAAAGGTATAAAACTATGCATGCCCTTTGGCCCAGTAATATCCTCCACTAGTTTGATACCCAAAATAGGTGAAATAAAAAGGAAAATAGTCCATATGTACAAAAATATTTGTAGCAGTTCTCTTTGTGGTGGATGTACAGAATGCATTTTTCAAAGCATTAAAAATTGAAACGCTGGGGCGGCTAGGTGGTGCAGTGAGTAAGAGCTCCGGCCTCAGAGTTGGGATGACCTGGGATCAAATCTGGACTCAGAAAATGAGCACACACACATAAATAATGACTAGCTGTGTAACCCTGAGCAAGTTACTTAACCCCAATTGCTTTACATAAAAAAAAAAAAATTGAAACGCTGTCCATCAATTGGAGAATGGCTAAACACACTGTGGTGTATGATTGTGTTGGAATAATAATGTGCACTAAGAAATAATGAAGGAAATTATTTCAGAAAAACTTAGGAAAACATTGTACATAGTAACAGCAATATTTGTAATGATAATTGACTATGAAAGATTTAGCTACTCTATAATGATGAATAACAATTTCCAAGGAACTCATGATGAAAAGTTCTGTCCACCTTCAAGAGAGAGAGGGAGAACAGAATAACTAGAAGTACAGACTGAAGCATATTTTTTTCTTTTCTTCAATTTTTCTTCCTTCTTTCCTTCTTCCCTCTTTCCCTCCTTTCACTTCTTCCTTCCTTCCTTCCTTCCCTCCTTCATAACTCCCTTCTTTCCTTCCTTCATCCCTCCCTCCCTTCCTTCCTTCCTTCCTTCTGTCCTTCCTTCCTTCTGTCCTTCCTTCCTTCTTTACTTCCTTTTTTCCTTCCTTCCTTCCTTTCCTTCTTTATTGCAAGAAGGCTAATTTGAAACTATGTTACACAAGACTTCAAAGATACAATAAATATATTTCATGCTTCTCAATGGATGGAGGAGCAGAAGAGGGAAAAAAAGAAACTTGAAACTAAAAATATTTTTAAAAGCTGGTTGATGTTAACTGTTTAAATGAAAGTGCGTGTTAATAACCAGTGATTATAAGTGGGTAAACGACCCCAGATTTAGGCTTGAGTCAATTGTGGTCAGCTTATTTCTGGGATTTACACTTAGTAGTGTGAGATGGTTATCCTGGAAGAGTGAGTTAAGAGTATATCTACAAATAGATAAATATAATACACTCATTAAGCATCTGCTATGTCCCAAACATTGTGCTAAATTGTAGAAATACAAACAAAACAAAAACAACAATAATAACAAAAAAGACATGGCCCCTTCATTCAAGGAGCTCACATTATTAATAGGGGAAACAACACACATAGGGGAGTGGTAACAACTGAGAAGAACTTATGTGTGGAAAGTTATAGGGATTCTGAGTAGTGCCTTAGTGGCATAGAATGGCATACTCCATCCAAGAACGATGACAGATTTGATTTGAATCACTGTTCCTGTTTCCAGAACAACTGGGGTGCTGAAGAGGATATCTAGAAACTTACAAAAGAAGTGGCCAGAGGAGAGGGTGGAGCCAGGATGGCAGAAAGGAAGCAGTAACTTCTCTAAGCTACTCCCTGAATCATGTCACTAAACCTTAAAAAGTGAATCTGAATAGATTCTGTAGTGACAGAATGCACTGGAAGACAGAGCGTGGCAGAATCCAGCCCAGGAAAGTGCCCAGTGGGTCCGGACAGGGGGAGCACAGAGCATGTGAGGTCTGTACAGCTCAGACTGGGGAGCAGACTACACCAGAGAGAGAAGGAGCCCCAGCCAGCTGACCCACCCATCCCAAGGACAAATTGTAGCCATCTCACCATCATCTAACCAGGGGAAAAGAGAAATCACTGGAGCCAGGTAAGAGAGGGCTCAGGAGCCCCCAGAAGAGATAGCAGCTTCTCTTGCGACTATCAGCCCCCAGTCTGGAAGTTTAGAAATTGCCTGCCTGTTGTTCCAGGAGCCAGAATGAAAAAGTAAACTGGTTGCTCTGATTCCTCCTCCATGACTTATAAAACCCAAAGTTAAGTGTCCCACCCAGAGTGAAACCCTAAAATAGTGGAAATAGTCTCGGGCTTGGGAAACATTGAGAAGGGGAGTAACTGAGGCAGCAAGGAGTCTGAAGAGAAGAGGAGGAGGCTTCCCAACAAGCCCCACCTCATCTGACCAGCAAAAGCCAGCCTGAGCTGTAGGCCAGGGGTATAGAGGCAGAAATCTGAAGTGGCCAGACTACCCATCCTCCACAGACTACTCTTTGCACATCAGCATACCTCACTGAGACTCTTGCCTTAGCCTCAAATTAGTTACCCAGAGGCTACAGCATTCAAAGTCAACAAAAAGGCCCTTAGCTCACAGCCTGAGAAATAAAGAAATATGAAATTACAATGGGAAGGAAGGAAGCTGAGAAGGAGAAGGGGAAGGCAAGAAAAGCGATCCGAGCTTATTATGTAGGTCAAGAAAAACCAAATACACAGGAAAACTTGGACTCTTTACCCACACCTGAGCTCACAGAAGGAAATATGAACTGGTCGCAAGGCCAAATAGCATTCTTGGAGGAACTTAAGAATGATTTTAAAGACAAATTTAGGGAGGCAGTAACCAACTTGGAAAAAAGTTTCGCTGAGGAAAATAAATCCTTAAAAAGTAAAATGAGTGAAGTAATTGGAGAAAATACCTCCCTAAAAAAAGACCTTCAAAAAATAACCAAAGACTATAATTCGCTAAAAATTAGAATCAATCAAATTGAAAACCAAAACTCTATGATGCACCGAGTCAATCAAATAAAACATGAAGAGTGAAAAATTGGAAGAAAGTGTAAAATATCTCACTGGAAAAATAACTGATCTAAGAGAACAGATCCAGGAGAGATAACTTAAGAATGATTAGTCTACCAGAAAGCCATGATAAAAAAGCAGACTGGACAACATCCTCCAAGAGATGGGCAAAGAAGACTATCCTGAAGTCCTGGAATCAGAAGATAAAATAGTTTTTGAAAGAATTCACTGGACTCATGCTGAAAGAGATCCCAAATTGAAAACTCCAAGAAATATAGTAGCCAAATTCCATAATTATGAGATTAAGGGGAAAATGCTGCAAGCAGTCAAAAAGAGACAATTCAAATATCTCGTAACTATAGTTAGGATTACACAGGAACTAGCAGCTTCTACATTAAAAGACAGGAGGGATTGGAATTTGATATTTTGTAGGGCAAGAGAGCTAAGACTACAACCAAGGATTAACTATCTGGCAAAACTGAGCATAATCTTTCAGGCAAGGACATGGTCATTTAATAAAATAAGGGATGTCCAGACTTTCCTGATGAAAAAGCCAGAGCTCAATGGAAAATTTGATCTCCAATTACAAGACTCCAAAAAGACATAAAAAGGTAAACAAGGAAAACACAGACTCAAACATACATACATGCACACACCCACACTCATGAACACATGCACATAACTTGCTATGCAACATGAGCAAAATGTTCATATCCCTATATAAGTAGCTGATAACTGTCAATATTGAAATTTTTATGACTATCATGACCTTCAAAAGGGTTATACATAGATAGAGGGTGTGGGTATAAATGAACTAACCTGAAGATTTAAAAAAAATTACAATTATTTACAAAAATTTACAACATACCAAAATTGGTGGGATACACTAAAGGCAGTTCTTAGGGAAAGTTTCATATCCCTGAGTGTATACATGGATAAATTAGAGAAAAGGGAGGTTAATGAATTGGACATGAAATTTTAAAAGCTAGAAAAATAACAAATTGAAAATCCCCAATTTAGTCCTAAATTAGAAATATTTTTGAAAAGCAAAGGAGAGATTAATAAAATTGAAATTAAGAAACTATTGAATTAACAAATAAAACTAAGAGCTGGTTTTATGAAGCAACCAATAAAATTGATAGACCCTTAGTCAATATGATAAAAAAAAATAAAGAAGGAAACCAAATTATGAATATCAAAAATGAAAAGGGTGAATCTACATCCATTGAAGAGGAAATCAAAATAATAATTAGGAATTATTTTTCCTAATTGTATGCACATAAACATGACAATCTTAGTGAAACGGAGGAATATTTACAAGAATACAATTTGCCCAGATTAACTGAAGAGGAAGTAAATTACTTAAATAACCCCATCTCAGAAAAAAGAAACCTAGCAAGCCATCAGTAAACTCCCTAGGAAAAAATCCCCAGGGCAAGATGGGTTTACTAGTGAATTCTATCAAAAATTTAAAGAAAAATGATTCCAATACTCTACAAACTATTTGGGAAAATTAGTGAAGAAGGAGTCCTACCAAATTCTTTCTATGACACAAATATGGTACTGATACCTAAATCAGTAAGAGATAAAACAGAGAAAGAAAATTATAGACCAATTTCCCTCATGAATTTAGATGCAAAAATTTTAAATAAAATATTAGCTAAAAGACTACAACAACTTATCACAGTAATAATACACTTTGAACAGGTAGGATTTATTCCAGGAATGCAAGGATGATTTAATATTAAGAAAACCATCAGTATAAGTCATGATATCAACAATAAAACTAGCAGCAACCACATGATTATCTCAATAGATGCAGAAAAGGCTTGTGGCAAAGTACAACATGCATTCCTAATAAAAACACTAGAGCCTTCTTTTAAATAGTAGATAGCATCTATTTAAAACCATCAGCAAGTATTATATGCAATGGGGATAAACTAGAAGCCTTTCCAATAAGATCAGGAGTGAAACAAGGGTGTCCACTGTCACCCCTCTTATTCAGTCTGGTACAATAAACGTTAGCAGTAGCAATTAGAGAAGAAAAAGAAATCAAAGGAATCAAATTAAGCAAAGAGACCAAGCTATCACTCTTTGCAGATGATATGAAGATATACTTAGAGAATCCTAGAGAATCAAGTAAAAAACTACTTGAGATGATAAATTTGGCAAAGTTGCAGCATATAAAATAAACCCACATAAATCCTCGGCATTCCTGTATATCTCTAATGAAATTCAACAGCAAGAGATAGAAAGAGAAATCTCATTTAAAGTTACAGTAGACATTATAAAATATTTGTGAATCTACCTGCCAAAACAAACCCAGGATCTATATGATCACAACTACAAAACACTTCTCACACAAATAGAGTCAGATCTAACTAATTGGAAATATATCAATTGTTCATGGCTGGGTTGAGCTAATATAATAAAAATGACAATTTTACCCAAACTAAATTATGTATTTAGTGCCATACCAATCAATTTCAAAAAAAAAGCTACTTTATAGATTTAGACAAAATAGTAACAAGATTTATTTGGAAGAACAAATGGTCTAGAATATCAAGGAACTTAATGAAAAGAAATGCTAAGGAAGATGAATTAACTATATCAGATTTTAATCTGTATTATACAGCAGCAGTCATCAAACTACTTGATATTGGCTGAGGAATAGAGTGGTGGATCAATGGAATAGATAGGGTGCATGTGATCCAGCAATTAATGAATACAGTAATACACTGTTTGATAAACACAGAGACCCCAGTTTTTGGGATAAGAATGCACTATTTGATAAAAAATGCTAGGAAAACTGGAATATAGTATGGAAGAAACGGCATAAACCATTATCTAACACCATATATCAAAATCAAGTCTAAATGGGTGCATGATCAAGGTATAAAGGATGATACTGTAAGCAATCTGGGAAGGCAGGGAATAGTTTTTCTGTCAGATTTTTGGAGAGGGAAAGACTTTATGACCAAACAAGAATTAGGGGGCATTATAAAATGCAAAAAGCTTAATTTGATCATATTACATTGAAAAGCTGTACAAACAAAGCCAATGTAACTAAGATCAAGAGGGAGGTGGGAAATTGGGAAAGAATTTGTACAACTGATATCTCTGATAAAGGACTTATTTATAAAATTTACAGAGTATCGAGTCAAATCTATAAGAATACAAGTCATTCCCCAATTGATAAATGGTGAAAGCATATGAACAGGCAGTTTTCAGAGAAAGAAATTAAAGATATCTATAAACATATGAAGAAATGCTCTAAATCACTATTGATTAGAGAAATGCAAATCAAAACAACTCTGAGGTACCACATCTCACCAGTCAGATTGGCTAAGATGACAAAACAGGAAAATGACAAATTCTGGAGAGGGTGTGGGCAAGTTGGAACACTCATGCATTGCTGGCGTAGTTGTGAACTGATCCAACAATTCTGTAGAGCAATCTGGAATTATGTCCAAAGGGCTATAAATAATTTCATACCCTTTGACCCAGCAATACCAGCTCTACGGTTATATCCCAAAGAGATCACAGAAGTGGGAAGTAAACCCATATGTACAAAAATATTTGTAGCAGCTCATTTTATGGTTGCAAAGAATTGGAAATTGAGGCGGTGCCCATCAATTGGGGAATAGCTAAACAAGTTGTGGTATATGCGTGTAATGGAATACTATTGTGCTATAAGAAACAAGGAGCAGACAGACTTCATATTTACTGGAGAGACTTGTATGAACTGATGCTGAGTGAGAAGAGTAGAACCAGGAGAAATTTGTATACAATCACAGATGCAAGATATGTGTGATGACCAACTATGAGAGACTGTACTGTTCTCAGCAACCCAGTGATATAAGTCAATCCCAAAAGACTCATGATGGAGAGAGATGCCTACATCCAGATAAAGAACTAGAAAGAACTGATTTTGAATCCTGATTGAAGCAAAATACTTTTCTTTTTCTTTTCATTGTTTAGTTTTATTTCCTCTTTACCATTTTTCATTCCATTTAGTACAATCGGCCTTTGCAACTTGACTAGTGTCTAATGTGAAAGTAGTTGCAGATCTTATACTGGATTATATGCCATCATGGGGGTTGGAGGGAGGCAGGGAAGGAACATTTGAAACTCAAGGAACTATCAAATTGCATCTTGTAAGCTAAAAATGAAGAAACAAATTAATAATAAAAAAAAAGTGGCCAGAGAGTTGGGAACCAAATAGTGGGGAATGATTCATGTGTAAAATGTTATCAATTAGTTTTATTTAACTGCTTTTATAAGGTAAGGCTCACTAAAGGGAACACAGGGTAGAGTTATGTGTGAAGTGTATCCAGAGTTGAATGACTTGTGTCAATCAAAAGCATCACTGTAATTTGTTCAAAAGGGAGCAAAATAAGACATTTTAAATTATTGTTCATTCTTATGGTAACACACTGCTATATTTAAGTGGATTTTAATGTACTCACTTCTCTACCAATTTGAAAATAAGAAAAATAATTTATATGAAACTAACAGCAGTAAATTGAAGTTGCCTTTTGAACAGTACCTATGTTTGCTACCATAGCAGTGACATTTTATTTTTGATCAAAACTCCCAGAAGCAACGACAGTTAAAATCAACCTTTTTGAAGCAAGTGTTCAGAAAGTTTGGAAAGTTTTTGCTGCTGTTGTTGTTTGTTAATTCATCATTAAAGGGTTTCAGGAACTTTAATAATCTGTAGAACAGCAATAAAAGTTTCTAACCCAAATATGTCTTGCATTTCATTTGCCTGCCTATATAATAACTCTTTCAAGTAAAGGTACTAACTTAGGTAGACATTGTTAATTGATGAAGAAAGTACTGGGCTTTTTTGCCTATGATGTTGTTTTCTTTACATTTTTTTTTTGCTATTTGTTGTCATTCACATTTCCCCAGTGTCTTTAAGATTCCTGAGGGCTGAAGAAAAAGCCTGGTACTTAAAAGAATGAAGCATTTTTTTGTCACTGAGGCTGTGGTTTAAACAGTGATTTGCACTAATTTTAGGAAAGACAGCATGTTGTAATGTGGGCCATAGAGTCATGAGACCTCTACTTTTGATACTTCTGGGCTATGTTACCATAGGTAAATCATTTAACCACTCTGAGCATAAATATACCCATCTAGAAAAGGAAGATAAATATAATTATACTTCACATCTTATTGGGTTACTGTGAAAAAAATTCTTTGTAGACATTAAATTGATATATTAATGATATATTACATATAATAAGTATCAATAATTGTGAAGAAACAGTAGAAAGTTCTATTAAGAGGATTTTTGTTTCAAGAGAATTTTTTTATGTAAGGATGCTGTGCTCTCAATTTTGTAAATTCAGGATTTTTCTTCTCTTTTTATGTTTTAACCAAAAAGTAGGGATAATACCTCGACCAAAGACTTAGAAAGTAGAGTATGTATTTGCTGAGATCAAGGTTTGAATAAACTGAAGATGTTTTACTTTGAGAAAAAAGACTCTTAAAGAGATAAGATAGCTATCTTAGTGTTTCTATTATCAGTGACAAAAACAAACAATCCAAAAAAAAAAAACCTAATTGTTATGCCTGCTACACATAAGTAATAAAAAAGTACTGCTGTTCATCAAATGTCATCCTCATAATGTGATAATCATAAAAGTGATAAAGATAGCTAGCCCTTTTTATATTGCTCTACAGTTTACCAATCACTTTAAACATTTTACCTCATCTGCTCCTTGCAACAGAATGTAAAGTACATACAAAGTGTGAGAGAGTTTAAACAAATTACCCATTGTCACACAGTTACCTTATGGTAGAGTCGGGATTCAAACTCAGGTTTTCATGACTCCAAATCCAACACACCGTCTACGGTGCTACCTAAATTACTGTATCTTTCATTAAAACAAAACAGAAAACTTAGTAACTACTTTTGAAACAAGTGAAAGGAACTATATTCAGGCAATGAAGGAAACAAAGTTAAGACATTTTATCATTCCTCTTATCAAGGAACTTAAATTGTATTTGGTGAGAAAAATCCAAAAAGAAAATTAAAAAGTGGCATAAGACAACCATGTAAAAAATATTAGAATTGAAGAAATGATTCATTTTGAAGTAGTCCTGTTAATCAGTGCAAAGAGTTCAGAGAATGAAGAAACATGTTTAAATAATGTGCAAAAGCTTCATGCCAACACTGCACCCAGAAGGATGCCTAGAATTTGGATTAGGAAAAAAAAATGAGGAGGTCCTTCCAGATGGGAGAGGCTTATAGGGCGTTTGCTTCGTGACTTTCAAAACTTTTTTTTTTTTGGTTATGTAAGGGATCACAATATATTGCCCAAACTTGTAGTACAGTATTTTTACATTCTTAAATTCATTTCTACCAATTCATTTTTGTACATAAATGTGGAAAAAATATTTTAACATATGGTCTGGTTTAAAATATGGAAATTTTCCAGATATATCTTTATATCCTTGTTTTTTTCTATATTGTACTCCTTGATTTAAGTTGACATTTTGCTCTAAATGAAAACTATACATCTTGAAAGGAAGCCCTTAAGATGTTTTATTCATATTTGTTAATGTATCACTTATTGAGAAATCTTAATTCAAAATAGATTTTCCATGTAATAACAGAAAAGAAATTTAATATTTTTAAGGATATTTTCACCTTCTGCTACACTACTTAATGTTGTCTTGTTTTGACTTCCCACACATAAAGAAAAATTACACCTGGTTTTCTGTAATATTAATCCCTTAAATGTTATAATATTTTAGAAAGTACATACCAATCCTTTTCAATGATAGCAGCACTCAGCCAGGAGATGTTTTTTAAATGGTTGACAGATTTAGCATGAATACCATGGAAAACTCACCTCTACAATATTGTATTCAGAAAACAATTTGTGGGCATATATTTTAGTTGTACTGAAAGTTTATACTTATAGCTTTAATAAGACATAGTTAAGAATAAATATACTTCCAAACAGCAATTATGATATTAGTAGAATTTTTTTAAGTGGATAATTGTTAAAGAGGATTATGTGACCATCTTTATGGGTGATCACATAAATAGTGTGATCTGGATTGGTAAATATGATTCATACAAATACCCTGAGTTATCAAAAAATCTTATATTCTGTCATTAAAAATGTGTTCATAAGATACTGCCACGAGTTAAATGACAATTTTTTTTTTTTGCTTTTTGGAGGGCAATTGGGGTTAAGTAACTTGCCCAAGGTCACATGGCTAGGTTTTTGTTTGTGTGTGCGTTGTCTGAGGCCGGATCCGAACTCAGGTCCTTCTGACTCCAGGGCCAGCGCTCTACTCACTGCACCACCTAGCCGCCCCTAAATGACAATTATTGCTGAGTAGAGTATATTATGTCATTAAGAGTTCTTAACAGTAACCTTTGTTTCATGGGTGGGAAAAGTAAAAGATATCAGAAAGTAATGGAAGTGATAGGAAGACAAGATAGGCTTGGTCACGTGTAAAGGGAGAGAAATGAGAGTTGGACAACCCAAAAACTACAGTGGTTTCCTCTCGGTGTCAGAAGGAATAGAGCCTTCATATATCTCAAAGATATTTTAAATTTAACATGTCAGAAAAGAATCCATTACTTTGCCTCCTAAATCCCCCCATCTTTCAACTTCCCCTATTCCTCTCAAGGACACCACGATTCTTCAGGTCTATTAGCTTTTTAACCTTGGTGTTAACCTCAACTCACTCTTCACTCTCCCTCAGCCCATATATCCAGTATGTTGAAATGTAATTGCTATAGATTGAACTAATTATGTTTACCCTCACATTTTTCCCTCTTTCATATTTCCTCATTTCTGTCATATACTCCAATATCCTTCCAGTACCCCTGACTCATAATCTTGGCATTATATTAGATTACTAAGTCTCTCTCAACTCAAGCTATCACTCAGTTGCCAAATTCTGTCAATTCTACTCTAATAATATCTCTCATATCCAACAACTTTGCTTTACTCACACAGTTACCATCTTATTTCAGGCCCTTATCAGCTCTTGCCTAGATCACTAAAATAGTCTCCTAATTGGTTTCCCACTTCAGTTCATCCTTCACATTGCTGAGGAAGTGATTTTCCTTAAGCATATATATGACCATATTACTCCTCTTACTCAATGAAGTACATTTACTTCTTTTGACTCTAGTATGAAACTCCATTTTGCTCTTAAAGAATTTCACAACTTCAAGTAAATCTATCTTTTCCAGCAGTCTAATGCATTGCTCCCATTCCAGCACTCTTTAATCAGCTGAACTGGTCTATTTTCCTTACACAAAACACTGCATTTCCTAGCTCAGGACTTTTTTTTTTTAATTGAGCAATCACTATTCTTGAAGGCAATTTCTACTCATCTTCACCTCAAAGAATCTCTTTCTTCTTTTAAGACAGTTCAGGCAACACCTCTACATGAAGACTTTCCAGAGCCCCTCAACTACTAAGGCCCTTCATTTCAATATACAATGTTTTTATTTTATTATTTTTTTTATATTTGTTAGTATATGTTTTATGTGTGTTCTCTTTTTCTCTTCAATTAGAATGTAAATTCCTTGACAACAGGTATTGTTTGTTTCACTTATTGTATTTATGTATGTATAACCTAGCGCAGTGTGTAACACACAGTAGATACTTAATAAATGCTTTTAAAATTGATTGATTTAGCATATTGTGTGGAACCTCTGTGACTAACTCATGGAAGGTCATGAAAAGCAATCACACAGCATAGAGAGGCATGGATAGGCAATGTTTTACATAATCAAACAGCCTGGTAGACAAGATCACCAATCTATTTGAGTATGTAACATTGAATTTTATGTGCTGAATAATATTTTGCCACTTTGTAAATCTTACTCTATCAGGTGAGAGATCATCCTCATCATCATTATTTTTATCACTTATCTCATTCTTTCCATCTCCTGTGATAGAGTTCATATAGTGAGGACAAATATTTATTCTTATGTTATTCTTTTGTATTTAACATTCTGTAGTCTGCATACAAACAGATAAAATATCTGACTTGAAATTAAATAGGAGTTTTGAGATTTGCTAATTTTCTGTAGTTTCAGTAACAGACTGTGTTACAGGACTACTATTTATATAGACTTACAATTGTGTTCTCATACAATTATGCAAATATATTCTCAGGTGGTTTGGTCTGATTGGTCTCCATTTTGAAAGTTTTTAGCCCATGTAGTCTAGTAACTGAGTGTGTGTTTTGGCTGCAACTATAAAAATATTGTTCTTAATTTTAATGTGTCAATAGTATTTTCAGACAATTGTGGGAAGTAATTTTATTTGTAATGATGTTTTAGTTGTAGTTTCACTGAATTCTCAATAATATTTGGGGGGTTATATTTGTAACATATGGATTTATCTGTTAAGTTATGAAGAATTATGAACAGTTGATGTATAATTCTAGCCATGTTACCATGTCTTCCTAGGTATCTGTAAGGCTTTTTCTTCTTTTTTTTATCTGAGGTGAGATGTTGCAGAGTATGTGCCATTTAGTGCATTTTCTGGGTTTATCAGTGACTCTGGGCTGCTTTAGAATATTGCTTTTGTAAATTCTGCAGTCAATGGTCTTATACTTGCCAAAGAAGTCTCCATTTATAGAAACAAACCTGCATGATTTAGCCATTTGTTTGGTGCTACTTTGTTAAAATATTCTGACTAAATTTATATGAATGTCACTCATGTGGGCCTTCTGATTCCATTCTTGAATTGTAGCCATTACAAAGACTGGTGGGGGGGGGGGGGGAGAACATTTTTTAACCACATCCAATCAAGTATAAATGCCTTTTGTCAGTCTTTATTACTGCTTTATGTCCTGTCTTTTTTTTTAAATCAATTTCTACAAATGTTCACCTGTTTACTAAATTCTCTGACAATAATTATCTGTTCTCTTCCTCCATTTTGATGAGAAACTTTTAAGCTTTCTGCTTTCAGGTAACGGACCATTGGCTTTGCTAATATTGTGCAGCCTTTTGTTTGGTTATATTCTGCATATGTTAATCATTTTTATCACACCAAAAGTATATATTCAAACTCTTACTGATCTAACTTTGCTTTTCCAATTAATGATTTAACTTCTCATAATGTATACAACCTCAGACTTGTCATATACATATACTCGTACATGCAAAGATATATGCATATAAATTTGTAAGTATGTGTGTACGTGCATGTGTCCATGTGCATGTATGTACCTTGCCTAAGTATGATAAAGTTTTTGAAAGAACTGTATAGTATCAATTGTACACATTAAATTTATATACACCAAATACTATAAAGCATCTAATCTTTTAAAAGAAAAGTTAAATGAATTGTAGAAGAAAATAGTAGTGCTATGAAAGTTGGGAAAATAAATCTTCCCTTCTCTGATATAGATTAATCTAACCAAAAATAAATAAGAAAGAAGACAAGATTGGTAGAGTCAAGATTGCAGAGAGATACCAGGGAGTCACCCGATCTCTCACAAGTTTCCCTTGGAAACAATGTTAAATCAAGACTCTAAATAGATTCTGGAGAGACAGGACCCACAAAAAGTTGAGGTGACTTAGAAGGACTTCATAAAATGTCTCCCTCACTTGGGAGAGTAGCCAGGTGAAGACAGACTGCAAGAAATCTAGCAGGAGACTTTTAGCCACAACACAGATCTGCAACTGAGGCCACCCAATCCTGGCTCAGCAGGCTAGTGGCACAGGAGGACACCAGCTCCAGTGCAGAAGGAAAATTGCCAGGTCCCAGACTCTGGGACAACAAGTACAATGAGTCTCAGTCATCCCAGCACAGAGTGCAACCCACCGGGACCTTACACCCCAGCAAGGAAAAGCAGTGACCAGTCCCCAGCCGAAAATGCTTGGGATGGTTCTCCCTGTGCCCAAGGTGCAGAGCTGACCTTTAATAGCCTAAATAGGCTAAAAATCAAGCAATGAACTGAAAAGAGCCATAACTTTAGAAATCTATGATAGTGAGAGGGAAGGTCAAGACACAAATTCAAAAAAGGACAGCAATGTCAAAATGCTCATATATGCAAAATCTCAAAGGGGAATATGAATTGGTCTGAAGCCCAAAAAGTCTCCTTGGAAGAGCACAAAAAAATTTAAAAATCTAAAAATGGGACAATGAAGAAAAACTGGGAAAAGAAATGAGAAGTATGTAAGAGACAACAGCTTGGAAAAGGAAGGACAAAAATTGGCTGAGGAAAACAATTCCTTAAGAAATATAATTGTTCAGATGGAAAAAAAAAAAAAAAACAAAAGTCTAGTGAAGAGGACAACTTCCAAAAAGTAGAATTGGACAAAAGGAAAAGGAGATACAAAAACTAACAGAAGAAAATTATTCCTTAAAAATTAGAATTGGGCAAGTGTAAGGAAATAAATCTATTAGATATCAAGAATTAGTCAACCAAAATCACAACAATGAAAAATAGGGAAAATTGTAAAATACCTCATTGGAAAAACAACTGACCTGGAAAATAGATCCAGGATATGTAATTTAAGAATTATTGGACTCCTGAAAGTCATGATAAAGAATGGGCTGGACATCATCTTTCAAGAAATCATCGAGGAAAACTTCGCTGAGGGTAAAATAGTCATTAAAAGAATCCACCAATCACCACCTGAAAGAGATCCCTAAATGAAAATTCCAAGAAATATTGTAGCCAAATTCCAGGCTTATGAAGTCGAGTAGACTGCAAGCACCTGGAAAGAAGCAATTGAAATATCAAGGAGTCACAACAGTTTTACATAGGACTTAGCAGTTTCTATAATAAAGGATCACAAGTCCTGGAATGTGTTATACTGGAAGGCAGGAACGAATGTGTTATTCTGGAAGGAGCTTGTATTACAACTAAGAATCTGATATCCAGCAAAATTTAGCCAATATTTTAGGGGGAAAGATGGACATTCCATTAAATAGGGGACTTTCAAACTTTCCTGATAAAAAGGAAAATATAAAATTCAAGAGAAACACAAAAAGGTAAACAGGAAAGGAAAAAATATATTATTCAATGAGGTTCAACTATTTACATCTCTTTATGGGAATACGATCCTTGTAACTCTTGCAAACTGTATCTCCATTAGGGCAGTTAGAAGGGTAAACATACACAGAGAGTGTGGGTATAAGTTAACTTTGATGTAACATTATAAAAAAAATAAGGGCTAAAAAATAGATTGTACTGGGAGAAGAGGACAGGAGGAGGCAGATTAGGGTAAATTATATCATATGAAATGGTACAAAAGACCTATTACAGTAGAAGGAAAGAGGAGAAGGGGGGCATTTTTTGAACCTTACTGTCATGATATTTGGCTCAAAGAGAGGATATAATACAAACTCAGTTGGGGGAGTAGGATGAAGGGAAATACATAGTAATCATAACTGTGAATGTAAATGGGAAGAACTGTCCCATAAAACAGAAGCAGAGGGCAGAGTGGATTTAAAAAAATACCAATCTTATAATTTGTTGCTTGCAGCAAACACATTTGAAGCAGAGAGATATACACAGAGTAAAAGTAAAAGGGTAGAGCAAAATATATTATTCCTACTGAAGTAAAAAAAAATACATACACACACACACACACACACACACACACACACACACACACACACACACACACACACACATATATATATATATATATATATATATATATATATATATATATATATATATATATATATATATATCAGGGGCAGCAATGCTGATTTCAGAGAAAACAAAAGAAAAAACAGATGACATTGAAAGATATAAGGAAGGAAATCATATCATGCTAAAAGGCACCATAGGGGGCAGCTAGGTGTTGCAGTGAACAGAGCACTGGCAATGGGGTCAGGAGGACCTGAATTCAAAACCAGTCTCAGACAGTTGACACACTTACTAGCTGTGTGACCTTTGGCAAGTCACTTAACCCTAATTGCCTTGCCTTCCCCTTTTATGAACAAATTAATAAAATATATCTTTGATAATGAAGCAATAACAATACTAAGTATATGTGCACCAAATGGCATATCATGCAGATTCTTTTTTTATTTTAATTTTGTTTTTAATTAAATTTTATATTTATTTTTAGTTTACATCATTCATTTCCACAAGATTTTGAATTACAAATTTTCGCCCCATCATTCCCATACCTACCACCCCAAAACAGTGATCCAACTTTACACCTCCTCCCCCAATCTGCTCTCTCCTATACCCTGCCCCACCCCTCCTCTAACTTTGGAAAATGGCAACATAGATCTTTTTACCCCAGTGCCAGTACATCTTATTTCCCAGTTGCATGTAAAAAAAAAATAATAAAAATGGAGCAGAGCCAAGATGGAAGAGTAGAAACAGCTCATCCAAGCCACTCTGCCCCCAGATTCCCCCCAAACTATGTAAAAGGGGACTCTGAACAACTTCTGGAGCCCCAGCACCCACAGAACGACACAGAGAAGCTAATCTCCCACTGAGGACAGCCCAGCAGCCCTGCAGGAAGGACCAGCTCAGCACTCTGGGAGCTGGCAGTGCGCAACGCTCAGAGCGCAGGAATCAGAGCCGAGCAGAGCCCAGGTCCGTGTGAGCTGAGGTTTTAGCCCCAGGGCGGCAGGGCCAGAAGCTGGCTGGAGGAACCCCAGAACATCAGCAGCTGTGGCGACTCCAGAATTATCAACATAGACATGCCTAGGACAAAGTAAGAGGTTAGTGTTTTATGGACTTTGGGACCTGTATTTGGGGGAATGCGTTGACTCCCTCCCCTGGGGGCTAGAAGCCCCTGAGGAGACACGCCATTTTGTAGTTTTCTGAGGCAGCTCCAGCTCCTGGCCTGCGAATTAATTGTAGGGAGATCCAGCAATCAGTCTTGGGGGGTAATCGCTCTTGCTTTAACCTCCCTGGATCTGGATTGTGACCTAGGGTGGAAGTCGTGGGTGGGTTTACAGCTTGCCAGAAACGGAAGCTGCCCCCCACACGTTCTGGATGAAAATTCCTCTATCTGGCCTTAAAGCCATAGTGTGGCAACAAGCCCAAAAGTCAGGTAATCAAGTGGCAACATGCCAAGGCAAAGGAAACAGAAAAATGCAACCCTAGACTCCTATTTTGGGGGCATAGAGCAGGAAAAAGGACTGTGAGGTCAGAAGTCCTGCTCCAAAAGCCCCAGGGGAAAACATGAGTGGGTTGCAGGCCATAGAGGACCTTAAGAAGGACTTTAAAAATCAAATAAGAGAAGTGGAGGAAAAATTGGAAAGAGAAATGAGGATGCAGGAAAAGTATGAAATGAGGGTCAACAGCCTGACTGAGGAAAACAACACCTTAAAAAATAAACTAGCTCAAATGGCAAAGGAGGCCCAAAAGGGCATTGAGGAGAAGAATGCCTTAAAAAGTCGAATTTGCCAGATGGAAAAAGAATCTCAAAAGTTCACTGAGGAGATTCATTCCTTCAGAGTTAGGCTGGAGCAAATGGAAGCTAATGACTTTATGAGAAATCAAGATGCTGTTAAGCAGATCCAAACAAATGAAAGAGTAGAAAGCAATGTGAAATATCTCATGGGAAAAACCACTGACCTGGAAAATAGATCCAGGAGAGACAATTTAAAAATTATTGGACTACCTGAAAGCCATGATCAAAGAAAGAACCTAGAAATCACCCTTCAAGAAATTCTCAAGGAAAATTGCCCTGATGTTTTAGATCCAGAGGGCAAAATAGAGGTTGAAAGAATCCACCGATCACTTCCTGAAAAAGATCTCAAAAAGAAAACTCCCAGGAATATTATAGCCAGGTTCCAGAATCCCCAGATCAAGGAGAAAATACTCCAAGCAGCCAGGAAGAAACAATTTCAATATTGTGGAAACACAATCAGAATGGCCCAGGACCTGGCAGCTTCTACACTGCGGGATCGAAGGGCATGGAATATGATATTCCAGTGGGCAAAAGAGCTGAGAATGAACCCAAGGGTCACCTACCCAGCAAAACTGAGTATTTTGTTTCAGGGGAAAATATGGTCATTCAGTGGAATAGAGAACTTTCAAGCATTCTTGAGGAAAAAACCAGAGTTGAATAGAAAATTTGCCATCCAGACACAAGAAGCAAGAGATGTCTGAGAAGGTAATCAGGGAAAAGAAATCAAAAGGAACTTATCAAAGTTGAACTATTTACATTCCTATATGGAAAAACAAGAACTGTGAGTGATGATATCTTTCTCACTATGAAAATAATGGAAGAAGGGGGTGTGGTCATATGAATACATATGGGAATGTGTGTGTATATGGATAGAGGGCATAGTTTGAATTTGTTAGGAAGGGAGAATACTCAAGGGATGAAATTATGAGGTGAGAGAGGAAAGTGGCAAGAGGAGATAGGGAAAGACAGGGTAGGGTAAACTATCTCATGTAGAAGAAGCAAGGGGAAGTGGTTGCAAGGGAAGGGGAGAATAGGAAGGGAAAAAAAAAGGCAAATCCACATTCTCATTGAATTTGGTTCAGGGAGAGAATGACATACATACTAAATGGGATATCTCAACCTGCAGCAGAATAGGGGGAAGGGGGATGAGAGGAGGTATGATTTTGATGGGAGGGCATCCTTGGGGGGAGGGGAGGTTGGAAGTACCCACTATAGAAGAGGGACAGGATCATGTAGGGAATGGACCAGGTGGGGGGTGGGATGAGTAGGAGGGAAGTATAAGCAGCCTTGTACAATATATCTACTATGATAATGTTTTGCATAGCTAGACATGTACAACATATACTGAATTATTTATCTCCCCAGAGGGAATGGGTGACAAGGGAGGAAGGAAATGGATCTGAAATTCGAGGTCTTAAGATTAAATGTTTCAAATATATATAAATACTACTATTAATACTCTTTTGCTTATAATTGGGAGATAAGATGTGCAGGCATTGGGACACAAAGATTCACCTTCCTCTAATGGAAAAGTCGAAGGGGGTATGGGAGAAGGTATGGGAGAGAGCAGATTGGAGGAAGCGACATCTTGTGGGACTGCTATTTTGGGAGATTGGGTAGGGGAATAACGGGGGGAAATGATTGTATCTCAAAATCTGGCGGAAATGAATGATGTAAAACAGAAGTTAATAAAGCATTTGTTTAAAAAAAACAATGCTAGGAAAATAATAGGTATTTAATAAATGTTCATTGAATTAAAAAAAAGAATACTTAAAAAAATAATAATAATATATGTTTAGACATTTGATTTTAAAACTTTGAATTCCACATTCTTTCTCTTCCTACCGTGTACATGCATTCTTAATGGGAAGATAAGCAATCTAATAAATCCATGTGTAGCTACACAAAGCATTTCAATAGAGGATATATTGTGAAAGACTGACTATATTTCCCTCCATCCTATACCGACTCTCACTTGTTCTATTCTCTACTTTGACCCTGTCCCTTGTCAAAAGTGTGTGCTTCTAACTTCCTTCCCCCCAACCTGCCATCACTTCCATCATGCTCTCTCTCCTCCCTTTCCCCCCTACTCTCCGGTAGGGTGAGATACCTCACCCTACCGTGTCATTTCCTCCCTCAGCCAAATTCAACGAGAGTAGGGTTGACTCATTCCCTTTTGCCTTCTGATCTTCTGCTTCATTGTAACAATTTCCCTTTCCTCTTTTATATGAAATAATTTACCCCATTCTGTCTCTCCCCATCTTCTTCTCATTATATTCCTCTCTCACCTCTCAATTTCACCTTTAAGTATCATCGTTTCCCATTAAACTGGTCCTGTGCCCTCTGTCTATATATACCTGTAAACATATATACACATCCTCACATATCTATTTATGTGCCCATATACTTTCCTATATATATATATATATATATATATATATATATATATATATACACATTTATATTCCCTTCAACTATCCTCATAATGTGAAAAGTTTCATAAGTTACAATTATCATTTTTCCATGTAGGAATGTAAATAATTCAACTTTGATAAGTTCATTATGATTCTTTTCCCTGTTTACCTTCTCATGTTTCTCTTGTTCCTTGTATCTGAATGTCAAATTTTCTATTCAACTCTGCTTTTTTCATCAAGAATTCTTGAAAGTTCTCTATTTCATTGAATGACCATATTTTTCCCTGAAACATGATATTCAGTTTTGCTTGGTAGGTAATTTTTGGTTTTAATCCCAGTTCCTGTGACCTCTGTAATATTATATTCCAAGCTCTTTGATGCCTCAAAGTAGAAGTTTCCAGATCCTGTGTTATCCTGATTGTGTTTGCACAATATTCAAATGGGTTCTTCTTGGCTTCTTGTATTATTTTCTCCTTGATCTGGGAATTCTGGAGGCTTGCTATAAT
Organism: Gymnobelideus leadbeateri; assembly: GCA_011680675.1. Classification (NCBI taxonomy): domain Eukaryota; kingdom Metazoa; phylum Chordata; class Mammalia; order Diprotodontia; family Petauridae; genus Gymnobelideus; species Gymnobelideus leadbeateri. Next base: position 60,538 of record WOXC01004213.1, on the reverse strand, counting down.
ATTCCTAAGACTATACATTTTGAGATCTTTTTCAGGAGGTGATTGGTGTATTCTTTCAACCTCTGTTTTGCCTCTGGTTTTAAAATATTAGGGCAATTTTCCTTGAGAATTTCTTCTTTTTTTTGCTTTTTTTTTTGTAGGGCAATTGGGGTTAAGCAACTTGCCCATGGTCACACGGTTAGGTTTTTGTTTGTGTGTGTTAAGTGTCTGAGGCCAGATCTGGACTCAGGTCCTTCTGACTCCATGACCAGTGCTCTACTCACTGTGCCACCTATCCACCCCAAGAATTTCTTGAAGGATGATTTCTAGGTTCTTTTTCTTAACATGGTTTTTAGGTAGTCCAATAATTTGTAAATTATCTATCCTGAATATATTTTCCAGATCGGTAGTCTTTCCAAAGAGATATTTCACATTGACTTCTATTTTTTTTTTATTTGTTTGGATCTTTTTAATAATATCTTGATTTCTCATAATAACTAGCTTCCATTTGCACCAGTCTAATTCTGAAGGAATGATTGTCATCAGTGAGCTTTTGAGATTCTTTTTCTATCCAGCAATTTTGGCTTTTTAAGGCATTCTTCTCCTCATTGCCTTTTTTGAGCCTCTTTTGCCATTTGAGTTAGTCTATCTTTTAAGGTGTCATTTTCTCCAGTCAGGTTGTTGACTCTCTTTTCATCATTTTCTTGCATCATTCTCATTTCTCTTCCAATTTTTCCTCCACTTCTCTTATTTGGTTTTCAAAATCCTTCTTAAGTGCCTCTATGGCCTGTAACCAGTTCATATTTTTCTTGGAAGCTTTTTTATGCAGGAGTTCTGACTTTGTTGTCTTCCTCCTGTTCAGTGTTTTGATCCTTTTTGTCCCCCCAAAAAAGGAATCCAACGTTGCCTTGCTGTTGTTGCTTTGCTTCCTTTGCTTGATCATTTTGCCACTCAATTACTTGACTTTTGAGCTTTTTGCCTTAGTAGAACTCTGCTTTAAGAGAGGAGGGCTTTGTCCCAGATTGCTAGGGTTTTCTCAGTTGCTGGAGCTATTAATTGGATGCCCTTTCAGAAGCCTCCACTGGCTCTGGCACACTGGTCATGCACCCCAGGACCTCCACCCTAGACAGCAATCCAGATCCAAACAGGTTAAGGCAAGAGCAATTACCCTTCATACTGGTTGCTTGGAACCTCTACAATCTGCAGGCAAGGAGCTCTGAAGCAGCCATGAGGCATCAGCCGCTGGGCCTCAGCTGCTTCTCCCTCCAGATGCTGAGAATAGACCACACTCCCAGACCCCCTATTTCCACAAAATCCACCCTGATCTCTCACTTTATCTTTGACATTTATAAGTTGATAATTCTGGAAAACGCCACAGCTGCTGGTGATCCACTCTCTAGAAATCCCTCCAACATCAGGTTCTTAAAGGAGAAATTAAGTTAATAACAGGAATAATAGAAAATCTATGTTAGTGGGGGGTCTCAACCAACGGGTTGCAGAACTAAATAAATCTAATCACAAAATAAACAAGAAAGAAGTTAAGGATGTGAATAGAATTTTAGAGAAAAAAATAGATATGATAGACCTCTAGAGAAAAGAAAAAAACCTGCATGGGTGGAGATGGGCACCCTGGCAGCCCGGGCTAGGGGTGGGTGTTGGCAGCCACAGGGGGAGCCCCCCCCCCATGCTGCCCTGCCTACACTTGGTATGCTGACACTGCCTCTGCCACCCAGCAGCACCACCAGCACATCTGCCAGGCCGGCATGGTGGAGGACTGCCCAGTGTGCAAGCAGCAATGCTTCTCCAAGGACATCATGTAGAACTACTTCATGTGGGACACTGACACCAAGGTGCACCAGACCCCAAGGAAACCCAAAAATGCTGCACCAGCTGCGAGGACAATGCCCCTGCCACCAGCTACTGTGTCCAGTGCTCAGTGCCCCTGTGTGAGATTTGCATGGAGGCCCATAAAAGAGTCAATTACACCAAGGACCACACTGTGTTGTCCACTGACCCAGGAAAGTCCCATGATGGGGGGCGTACTGTCTACTGACAAGCCCCTGATCCTCTTCTGTGAGAACTGTGACACCCTCACCTGCCGGGACTTCCAGCTCAATGCCCACAAAGACCATCAATACCAGTTCCTCAAGGATGCCATGAGAAATGAGAGGAAACTCTTTGCCTCCCTGGTAAAGCACTTGGGCAACAAGCACACCACCCTTCAGAAGAACACCAAGGTAGTGCGCACCTCAATTTGTAAGGTGACAGACATGCAGAAATGAGTCCAAGTGGATGTGAAGATGGCCATCCTGCATATCATGAAAGAGCTAAACAAGTGCAGCAGCTTGCTGGTGGACAACACCCAGAAGCTAACAGAGGGACAGCAGGAGCACCTGGAGCACCAGCACTAGACCATGACCAAGATCCAGAGGTAGCTGGAGCACATTCTGTGCTTTGCCTCTTGGGCCTTGGAGAGTATTAACAACAGGGCTCTGCTGCTGTCCGAAAAGCTGATTTACTTCCAGATGCACTGAGCCTTCAAGAAGATTGTGGACCCTGTGGAACCTAAGGGCAACATGAAATTCCAGTGGGACCTCAACACTTGGAGCAAAAGTGTGGAGGCCTTCAACAAGATTGTTTCAGAAAGAAGTGGGCCAGGCTACATGGCCCCTCGCAGGCCCCCCAGCAAGCCTGGGGGAGGAAATCAGGCCATGGACCTTCAGGAGGGCTATGGTAGCTATGGCCCAGATGACCCCTACAGTGCTGAACCCAATGTGTCTGGAATGAAAAGGTTCAGTTCTGGCGAAGGTGAAGTGAGTGGTCGCATGTGTAAGGTGCCCACCCAGGGTGAGCCTGGAGTGCCTCATTTTGGACTGGGCAGACAGCCAGCCCCTTGTCTTCCAGGTCTTTCCAGGAGTCACCAACTAGGACTATAACCTCATCGTCATTGAGAGGGAGGGCAAGCCAGGGTCCTCAGGGGTCCTCCTATGCTCCATTGCCCTGGTTAAGAAGGAAGAGACAGAGACTGCCATCCGAGCCCACCTAGGGGTGGAAAGGCTAGAGACAAAGTCCCTGCTGCTGCCTCCCCTGGAGTCCTCAGCACCTGAGGGTCCCTAACTGGCCTCCCCCAGAGGTAGCATCAGCTCTGGCCTGGAAGTGCTGGGAGGCCTGGCTGCCACCACAGCTACTGCCACCACCTCAGCCACGGGCCGCCCTGGAGCTATAGATGACAGTGCCACTATCTGTCCCATGTGCCAGAAGCAAGGGGACCTGGTAATTTGTCGCCAGTGTGAATACTGATTTCATTTGGAGTGTCACCTGCCAACCCTGCAGGAAGTGCCCGGGGAGGAGTAGAGCTGCTGCCTGTGCCAGGAACTAGTGGACTATAAAGATGAGTTCCCCTTCCTGATAGTGTGGCCTTGACCCCCAATGGGGACACGTTCCCTGCCAAACTGTCACCTACTAACCAGCAGAAATTTGAGCACGTGCCTCTGGCCTTGCTTGCCATGAGCCAGTCTGCTGCATTGACTGGCCACAGACCCCATGCCCTCTGGGGAGGACCATGTATCTCACCCTAATGCATGGGCGCCTCCAGGAAAATCTGTCGCCCTGGTACAGATCCCTGCAGGAGTTTGCCCAGGACATGAGCCACATGTTCAAGCAGTTAACAAACTCACGGAGGACAAAGGGGACATCCAGTCCATCACTGGCCCTCAGCGCTACTTTGAGACCCGCATGAATGAGGCTTTTGGGGACACCAAGTTCTCGGCCATTCCTGTGGAGCCCCTCCCTGCCCCTATCCCAGGGCCTGGCTTAGCTCCTCCAGAGTTGGTGGGGGGGCCCAGCAGTGGTAATTGACCCCGTCTACCCCAGGATGGCTCCGGCATCCCCCTCACTCATTCCTCCCTTCACCTGTTGTTCCTTCTGTATCCTCTCCCCAGATGAGGTTTTTACTTCTCTCGATTTAATAAAAACTTCACCCAAAACCAGAAAAGAAAAAAAAAACTTTTTTCTTAGTGGTATATGGCACCTACACAAAAAATAACAATGTTTTGGAGCATAAAAACTTCACAAAGCAAAGCAGAAAGGTAGAACTATTAAATGTATCTTTTTCAGATCCTGATGCAATAAAAGTATGTGTAATAAAAAACCATGGAAAGATAGACCAAAAATTAACTGAAAACTAAATAATCTCATTCTAAAGAATGAGTTGGATAAACAACAAATGATAGAAATAATCAATAACTTCATCCAAGATAAACACACCAAAACTGATGGCATGCATGAAAAGTGGTTCTAAAGGCAAGTTTTATATTTCTCAATGCTCATATTAATAAACTAGAGAAAGAGGAGATCAATGAGTAGGGCATGCAATTTAAAAACTATAAAAAGCATAAAATAAATATCTATAAATAAAGCAGAAATTCTGAAAATCAAAGGAGAGATTAATAAAATTGAAAGAAAGAAAACTATTGAACTAAAACAAAACTAAGAGCATATTTTCTGAAAAACCTAATGATAAAAGTTAAAGCTTGGGTCAATTTTATTAAAGAAAGAAAGAAAGAAAGAAAGAAAGAAAGAAAGAAAGAAAGAAAGAAAGAAAGAAAGAAAGAAGAAAACCAAATTGCCAGTATCAAAAATGAAAAGAGCTAATTAGCTAGTTGACCAGCACTGAAAAGTAAATTTAAAAAAAAACTTAGGAGTTATTTTGTCCAGCTTTATGCAAATAAATCTAATGATATTAGTGAAATGAATGAACATTTACAAAAATATAAATTGTGTAGATTAATAGAAGAGGAAAAATACTTAACCTCATTATAGGAAAAAAAAAGAAAGAAATTGAACAAGCCATCAGTAAACTTGTTACACAAAAATCTCCAGAGAAATATGGATCTACAAGTCAATTATACCAAACATTTAAAGAATAGTTAATTTTAATATCATATAAATTATTTGGAAAAATAGATAAAGAAGGAGCTCTGCCAAATTCATATTTTGACACAGATATGATGTTGATACCTACTTAAATCAGGAAGAGCCATAATAGAGAAAGGATATTATAGACCAATTTCATTAATGAATATTAATTTTAAAAATTTAAATAAAATATTAGCAATGAGATTACAGCAATTTATCATGAGGATGCTACAGTAAAGCCAGGAGCAACTTATACCAGGAATGCAGAGCTGGTTCAATATTAAGAATACTATCAGTATAATTACCAGTATCAATAGCAAATATAACAGAAATCATATGATTATCTCAATAGACTAAAAAAAAAAACTTTTGACAAAATACAGTGCCCATTCCTATAGAAAATAAGATTGATCATAGGAAAAAATGGAGTATTCCTTAAAATGATAAGTAGTATCTATCTAAAAGCAGTATATGTAATGGGGTTAAGCTAAAAGCATTCCCAATAAGATCAGTCATGAAGTAAGCAGGTGCTAGAAAAGTTTGCTTTAGGGGCAGAGCCAAGATGGTGGATTAATGCAGGAGATCCCTTGAGTTCCCACACCAACCACATTAAAAAGTTACTCTAGAAGATGACGGAGTAGAAACAGCACCTCCCTAGAGGTCTTGCCCACTCCACTTCAAAATTATGTAAAAGGAGAACTCCACATGACCTCTAGAGCTCCAGAACCCACAAAATGAAACAGGGAAGCTAACTTCCTGCTGAGGATAGTCCCGCAGCCTGTCAGAGAATGGCCAGCCCAGAGCTCTGGATGCCGAACCCAGGTCTGCATGAATGGGGCTTTAGCCCCAGGGCAGCCAGACCAGAAGCTGGCTGGAGGGACCCTAAAACACGCGCAGCTGTAGTGTTTCCAGAATTACCAACACATACATGCCTAGGACAAAGTGAGAGGTCAGTGGTCTATGGACTTCGGGACTTGTTGGGAGAGCATGTGGCCTCTTTCCCCTGGTGGTGAGAAACCCCTGAGGAGCCAGCAGCTTGCTCCACATTGCCATATTACAGCTTCAGCTCCTGGCCTGCGAATACTAGGGGGATACAGCAATCAGTCTTGGGGGTAATTGCTCTTCCTTTACCCTTCTTGGATCTGGATTGCAGTCTAGGGTGGAGGTCTTGGGGTGTGTTACCAGCTTGCCAGAGCATGTGGAGGCTTCAGAGAGGTCACCCAAATAATATCTCCGGCAATTGGGAAAACCCCAGACTTTGGGACAGAAGTGCCCCCAGCTGGTGGCAGAGTACTACTGTAGCAACAAGCCCAGAAGTCAAGTAATTGAATGGCAACATGCCTAGGCAAAAGACACAAAATAAACAGAAAAATTCAACATTCCCTATTTTGTGGGAAAAGAGGATCAAACCATGGAACAGGAAGAGGACTATGAGGTCAGAACTTTTCAATAAAAAGCCCCACATGAAAATGCATGCTGCTTACAGTCCATAGAGGACCTTAAATTGCAAATAAGAGAAGTGGGGGAAAAATTGGGAAGAAAAATGATAAAGATGCAAGAAAAGTATGAAATGACAATCAACAGCCTGACTGAGGAATATAATACCTTAAAAAATAGACTAACTCAAATGGCAAAAGAGGATCAAAAGGCAATCAGTAGAAGAATGCCTTAAAAAGCCAAATTTGCCAGATGGAAATAGAATGTCAAAATCTCACTGAGGAGAATAATTCCTTCAGAATTAGACTGGAGCAAATGGAAGCTAATGACTTTATGAGAAATCAAGATGATGTAAAACATATCCAAACAAATGAAAGAATAGAAGGCAAAGAGAAATATCTCATGGGGAAAAACCACTGACCTGGAAAACAGATCCAGGAGTTATAATTTAAAAATTGTTGGACTACCTGAAACCATGATCAAAGAAAGAATCTAGAAATCATCCTTCAAGAAATGCTCAAGGAAAATTGCCCTGATGTTTTAGAAACAGAGGGCAAATTAGAGGTTGAAAGAATCCACCATTCACTGCCTGAAAAAGATCCTATTAAGAAAACCCCTAGAAATATTGTAGCCATGTCCAAGAATTCCCAGATAAAGGAGAGAATATTATAAGCAGCCAGGAAGAAACAATTTCAATATTGTGGAAACACAATCAGGATAGTGCAGGATCTGGCAGCTTCTAAACTGAGGGATAGAAGGGCATGGAACATGACATTCCAGAGGGCAATGGAGCTGGGATTAAAACCAAGAATCACCTACCCAGCAAAACTGAGCATCATGTTTCAGGGGAAAATATGGTCATTCGGTGTAATAGAGGACTTTCAAGCATTCTTGATAAAAAACCAGAGTTGAATAGAAAATTTGATATTCAGATACAAGAAACAAGAGATGCTTGAGAAAGTAAAGTGGGAAAAGAAACCATTATGAACTTATTAAAATTGAGATATTTACATTCCTACATGGAAAAACGATAACTGTAACTGATGGAACTTTTCCAAGTATGAAAATAGTTGAAGAAGGGCATATGAATACATATGTGAAGGTGTGTATATATGTTTACAGTTATACATGGATAGAGGGCATAGGTTGAATTTAATAAGAAGGGATGATACTTAAAAGTTGAAATTAAGAGGTGAGAGAGGAATATATTGAGAGGAGATGGAGAGAGACAGAATGGGGTGAACTATCTCATACAGAAGAAACAAGGCAAAATGGTTACAAGAGAGGGGAAGAACAGGAAGGCAAAAAGGCAATGCCTTATCCTCACTGAATTTGGATCAGGGAGAGAATGACATACATACTAAATAGGGTTTCTCACCCTACAGAAAAGTAGGGGGAAATGGAATGAGAAGGGGGTCAATGGAAGGGAGGGCAGGCTGGGGGGGGGGTAGTTGGAAGCACCCATATTTGAAAAGGGACAGGCTCAAAGCAGGGAGTGGACCAGGTGGGAGGTGGTATGGGAGGGAGGGAAATATAATCAGTCTTTTACAATATACCTATTATGTTAATGTTTTGCATAGCTACACATGGACAGTATATACTGAGTTGCTTATCTCTCTTTTAAAACCATTTTTAAAAAAATATATAAATACTATGATTAATACTATTGTGCATATAATTGGGAGAAAAGATGTGCAGTCATTGGGGCACGAGAATTCACCTTGTCCTAATGGAAAAGTTGAAGGGGTATGGGAGAAGAGATGGGAGAGAGCAAATTGGATGAGGGGATATCCTGCAGGACTGCTATTCTGGGGTGGTGGGTAGGGGAAAATGGGGAAAATTATAACTCAAAATCTGACAGAAATGAATGATGTAAACCAGAAATTAATGAAGCATTTGGGGGGAAAAGTGACTCTAAATAAATTTTAGATCTACAGAGCCCACAAAGGGACAGAGAGGAACAAATCTCCTGCTGAAGGCAGTCTTGCAGGCCAACATGAAGAGTACGTCACTACAAGTTATGAACTGAGCAAAGTCCTGCCTGAGCCATGCCATCCCAAACTCAGAGGCCAGACCAGCCAGACTATACTTCAGGAGAGTGAATCACTGGCAGGTAAGCTGATTTCCAGGCTTCTCAAGCCATAAACGTCAAAGAGAAAGTAAAAAGTCTGTAGAGAACTCCATTGGAACTGAGTGAGAGAAGGGCTGGGTCCAGCCCCTGCCTCCCAGAGGACAGGTGAACTGACAACCAGCAGCTGCAGCTGCTGCCATGTGGCTGCCTCTGGAGCTCCTGGCCTGTAGATCACTGGAGGACCAAGCAACCATTCAGAGAGTAATCACTCTTGCTTTGACCTATTTTGATCTTGGTCTCAGTGTTGGGTGGTGATCCTTGAGTGAGAAACCCTAGTATGCCAGAGCTTGTGTTGGTTGTAGATAGGGTGCTCTCCTCAAAGCTCTGACAAAAGCTCTGAATTTCAGATACAGCTCTCTCCACTCTGGAAACAGAGTTCTACCATGGCAAAGATCTCAGAAGTCAAGGAAATGGCTGGCAAGATGAGCAAACAGAGGAAGCACAATCAAACCATTTGGGTGGATAAAGAGGATCTAAAAACATGGAACCAGAAGAAGACAACAAAGTTAAAACTCCTGTTATTGAAAGGCCCCAGAAAAATAAGAAATGGTTGTAGCACATGGAGGAGCTCAAGAAGGATTTTGAAAATCAAGTAAGAGAAGTGGGTCAAAAACTGGGAATAGAAATGAGAATGATGCAAAAAAATCATGAAAAGTGAGTCAACGGCTTGCTAAAGGAGACCCAAAAATGCATTGAGTAAAATAACACCTTAAAAATAGACCAACTCGGGCGGCTAGGTGGCGCAGTGAATAGAGCACCAGCCCTGGAGTCAGAAGGACCTGAGTTCAGAGCCGGCCTCTGACACTTAATCCACACAAACAAAAACCTAGCCCTGTAACCTTGGGCAAGTTACTTAACCCCAATTGCCCTAAAGGGGCGGCTAGGTGGCACAGTGAGTAAGAGCGCCGGCCTCGGAGTTGGGATGACCCAAGATCAAATCCGGCCTCAGAAAATGAGCACCCACACATAAATAATGACTAGCCGTGTAACCTTGAGCAAGTTACTTAACCCCAATTGCTTTAAAAAAAAAAATAGACCAACTCAAATGGCAAAAGAGGCCCCAAAAGCCAATGAGGAGAAGAATGCCTTAAAAAATTGGTCACATAGAAAAGCAATTTCAAAAAATCCCTGGACAGAATAATTCCTTCAAAATTATATTGGAGTAAATGGAAGCTATAACTTTACAAGAAATCAAGATACTATAAAACAGATGCAAACAAATAAAATTTAAAAAATAGAAGGCAATGTGAAATATCTCATTGGAAAAAAACACTGACATGGAAAATAGATCTAGGAGAAACAAGTAATGATCAAAAGAAGAGCCTAGACATCATCCTCCAAAAAATTTGCATGGAAAATTACATTGATATTCTAGAACCAGAGGGCAAAATAGAAAGTGAAAGAATTCACCGATCGCCTTTTGAAAAAGATCCCAAAAAGAAAACTCATAGGAAAATTATAGCCAAATTCCAGTGTTCCCAGGTCAAGGAGAAAATATGGCAAGCAGTCAGGAAGAAACAATTTGAAGACTGTGGAAATATTATTAGGATAATACAAGATCTAGCAGCTTCTACATTAAGGGATTGAAGAGCTTCTAATACGATATTCCATAGGTCAAAGGAACTAGGACTAAAACCAAGAATCACCTACTCAGCAAACCTGAGTATAATATTTCAGGGGAAAATATGGATATTTGATGAAGTAGAGGGCTTTCAATTATTCTTGATGAAAAAACCAGAGCTGAATAGAAATTTTGACTTTCAAATATAAGAAGCAAGAGAAACAGGATAAGGTAAACTGGAAAAAAGAAATCATAAGGAACTTATTAAAGTCGAACTATTTACATTACTCCATGGAAAAATGATAAATATATCTCATGAGACTCTACTCAGAATGAGGACAGTTGAAGGGAAATATATGGATACATATATTTTTATGTATGTATAGGAGGGTGTATGTGTATATATATATATACATAAACATATGTGTGTACATATATACATAGACAGAGGACAGAGGATAATTTGAATAGAAAGAGATGATATCTAAAAAATAAAATTAAGAGTCGAGGGAGGAATATATTGGGAGAAGGAAAAAGGGAGAGATAGAATAAATTATCTCATTTAAAAGTGGCTAAAGAATAGTGTTACAATGGAGGGGAAGAGCAGGGAGGTGAAAGGGAATGGGTCAACCTTAGTCACATTGAATTTGCCTTAAGGAGGGAATAACATACACACTCAATTGGGTATCTTACCCTACAGGCAAGTAGGGGGAAAGGGAACAAGAATGGGAATGATAGAAAGGAGAGAAAATTCAGGGAAAGGTTAGTTAGAGCAAATGTTTTTGAAAAGGAACAGGTCAAGGGGAAAATAGAATAAGTGGGGCATGGGATATGAAAGAGGGAAATATATTTAGTCTTTCACAATATAACTGCTATGGAAATATTATGCATAACTACACATATACAACCTATGTTGAACTGCTTGTCTTCCCAGTGGGGGTGGGTGAGGAGGGAACAAGGAAAAGAATCTGGAAATCAAAGTTTTAAAAACAAATGTTAAAAAAAATTGTTTTATACATGTATCTGGGAAATAAGATATACAGGCACTGGGATATAGAAATCTATCTTGCCCTATTGGAAAGCTAAGGGATTTGGGGGGAGCATATAAGAGAGAACAGGTTGGGGGAAAGGATATTCAGTAGGCTTGCTATCTTGGGGTGGGGATAGGGGAGAGACAGGGAGAAAATTTTAATTCAAAATCTTATGGAAATCAATGTTGAAAATTTAAAATGAATAAATAATTTTTAAAAGAAAGTTAGATTTAGCAATAAGAGAAGAAAAATAAGTTAAATGAATTAGTATATTCGAAGAAGAAACAAAACTCTTCCTCTTTGCAGTTGATAGGATGACATATTTAGAAAATCCTGTAGAATAAACTAAAAAGCTACTTGAAACAATTAATACTTTTAGCAAAGTTTCAGGAAATAAACACACATAATTCATCAGCATTCCTGTATATTGCCAAAAAATGCCCAGCAGCAAGAGAAAGGGAAATTCCATTTTAGTAATTGTAAACAATATAAAATATTTGGGACTCTACCTGCCAAGGCAAACCCAGTAAGCATATGAACACAACAACAAAACATTTTTCACACAAGTAAATAAAGTCAGACAACAACAATGGAAAAAATATTAATTGTTCATGACTACATGGAGCTAACAAAATAAAAATGACAATTCTAACTAAATTAATTTGCTTATCAAGGATAATATCTACCAAACTACCAAAAACATTTTATAGACCAAGAAAAAAAAATACTAACAAAATTCATCTGAAGGAACAAAATGCCATGAGTATCAAGGGAATTAATGAAAAAAAATGCAGAGAAAGTTGACCTTTCTACCATATAAAAGATCTAAAATTACATTATGAAGTAGATATCATCAAAACTACTTTGTACTGGCTAAGGAATAGAGTGGTGAATCAGTGAAATAGGTTAGGTACATAAGACAAAATAGTAATTCACTATAGCATAATATTATATGACAAACGCAAAGATTCTAACTTCTGAGACCTCAATATTTAACAAAAACTCCTGGGAAAACTAGAAATGAGTATGGAAAAAAGTAGTCATAGAATAACATCTCACACTATATACCAAAATAAAGTCAAAATAAGCACATGATTTAGACATAATGGGTGATACTCTAAGCAAATTAGGAGAAAAAGGAATCATTTACCTGTCATGTCTATGTAGAATGGAAGAATCTAGGACCAAACAAGACAAAAGAACATGATGAAATGAAAAATAGATAATTTTGATTTCACTAAATTGAAAAGAGTTTGCACAAACAAAGCCAATGCAACCAATGTTAAGAGGGAAGCAGAAAACTGGGAAACAATTTTTTAAAAACCATGTCTCTGAAAAATGCCTCATTTTTTGTTCAAAATGCTTTATTAACTTCTGGTTTACATCGTTCATTTCCTCCAGATTTTGAGTTACAATGTTTTTCCCCATTTTTCCCCTACCCACCAACCCAGAATAGCAGTCCCACAGGATATCCCCTCATCCAATCTGCTCTCTCCCATATCTTCCCCTATGCCACCTTTTCCAGTAGTGTAAGGTGAATCTCTGTGCCTCAATGCCTGTATATCTTATTTTCTAATTATATGTAAAATAGTATTAATAATAGTATTTATATGATTTTTAAAACATTTGATTTTAAAACTTCTAATTCCAGATTCATTCCCTTCCTCCCTTATCACCCACTCTTACTGGGAAGATAAGCAATTCTGTATATTTTGTACATGTATAGCTATGAAAAACATTACCATAGTAGATATATTGTAAAATACTGACTATATTTCCTTCCCTCCTATCCCACTTCCCACTTGATCTATTCCCTACTCAGATCCTGTCCCTCTTCAAAAGTGGGTGCTTCCAACTTCCCTCCCCCCAAGCCTGCCCTACCCTCCATCATCCTTCCCCATTCCCCTCCCCCAACACATTCCTACAGGGTGAGACACTCCATGCAGTACATATGTCATTCTTTCCCTGAGCCAAATTCAATGAGAATAAGGATTTTCCCTTTTTGCCTTCCTGATCTTCCCCTCCCTTGTAATCATATTCCCTTGCCTCTTCTATATGAGATAGTTTACCCCATTCTGTCTCTCTCCATCCCCTCCTGTCACATGGCTTTCTCACCTCTGAACTTCACAACTTAAGTATCATGCCTTCATATTAAATTTGACCTGTGACTTCTATATATGAATATCTGTAAACATATACACACATTCACATCTGTATTCATGTGCCTTCTATTCCCTTCAAATATTTTCATACTGAGAAAAGTTTCATCAAATGCAATTATCATTCTTCCATGTAGGAATGTAAATAGTTCAACTTTGATCTAAAACATCAGGGCAATTTTCCTTGAGAATTTCCTGAAGGGTGATTTCTAGGTTCTTTCTTTGATCAAGGCTTTCGGGTAGTCCAATAATTTTTAAATTGTCTCTCCTGGATCTATTTTCCAGGTCAGTGGTTTTTCCCATGAGATATTTCATATTGCCTTCTTTCATTTGTTTGGATCTGCTTAGCAGCATCTTGATTTCTCATAAAGCTTCCATTTGCTCCAGTCTAACTCTGAAGGAATGAATCTCCTCAGTGAACTTTTGAGATTCTTTTTCCATCTGGAAAATTTGACTTTTTAAGGCATTCTTCTCCTCATTGCCCTTTTGGGCCTCCTTTGCCATTTTAGTTAGTCTATTTTTTTAAACAAATGCTTTATTAACTTCTGTTTTACATCATTCATTTCTGCCAGATTTTGAGTTACAATCATTTTCCCCCCATTATTCCCCTAGCCAACCTCCCAGAATAGCAGTCACACAAGATATCACTTCCTCCAATCTGCTCTCTCCCATACCTTCTCCCATACCCCATCGACTTTTCCATTTGAGGAAGGTGAATCTTTGTGTCCCAATGCCTGCACATCTTATCTCCCTATTACAAGCGAAAGAGTATTAATAATAGAATTTATATATATTTGAAACATTTAATGTTACGACCTCGAATTTCAGATCCATTTCCTTCCTCCCTTGTCACCCATTCCTTCTTGGGAGATAAGTAATTCAGTATATGTTGTACATGTCTAGCTATGCAAGACATTATCATAGTAGATATATTGTACAAGGCTGCTTATAATTCCCTCCCACTCATCCCACCCCCCACCTGGTCCATTCCCTACATAATCCTGTCCCTCTTCTATAGTGGGTACTTCCAACCTCCCCTCACCCCAAGGATGCCCTCCCATCCATCATCCCTCCTCTCATCCCCCTTCCCCCTATCCTGCTGCAGGTTGAGATATCCCATTTAGTATGTATGTCATTTTCTCCCTGAACCAAATTCAATGTGAATGTGGTTTTGCCTTTTTAGCCTTCCTTATTCTCCCCCTCCTTTGCAACCACTTCCCCTTGCTTCTTCTACATGGGATAGTTTACCCTACCCTGTCTCTCCCCATCTCCTCTTGCCACTTTCCTCTCTCACCTCATAATTTCATCCCTTGAGTATTCTCCCTTCCCAACAAATTCATCCTATGCCCTCTATCCATATATAACTGTAACCATATACACACACATTCACATATGTATTCATATGACCACACCCCCTTCTTCCATTATTTTCATAGTGAGAAAGATATCATCAGTCACAGTTATTGCTTTTCCATATAGGAATGTAAATAGTTCAACTTTGATAAGTTCCTTTTGATTTCTTTTCCCTGATTACCTTCTTAGGCATCTCTTCCTTCTTGTGTCTGGATGTCAAATTTTCTATTCAATTCTGGTTTTTTCCTCAAGAATGCTTGAAAGTCCTCTATTCCACTGAATGACCATATTTTCCCCTGAAACAAAATACTCAGTTTTGCTGGGTAGGTGACCCTTGGGTTCATTCCCAGTTCTTTTGCCCTCTGGAATATCATATTCCATGCCCTTCAATCCCTCAGTGTAGAAGCTGCCAGGTCCTGTGCTATTCTGATTGTGTTTCCACAATATTGAAATTGTTTCTTCCTGGCTGCTTGTAGTATTTTCTCCTTGATCTGGGGATTCTGGAACCTGGCTATAATATTCCTGGGAGTTTTCTTTTTGGGATCTTTTTCAGGAGGTGATCGGTGGATTCTTTCAACCTCTATTTTGCCCTCTGGATCTAAAACATCAGGGCAGTTTTCCTTGAGAATTTCTTGAAGGGTGATTTCTAGGTTCTTTCCTTGATCATGGCTTTCAGGTAGTCCAATAATTTTTAAATTGTCTCTCCTGGATCTATTTTCCAGGTCAGTGGTTTTTCCCATGAGATATTTCACATTGCCTTCTAATCTTTCATTTGTTTGGATCTGCTTAACAGCATCTTGATTTCTCATAAAGTCATTAGCTTCCATTTGCTCCAGTCTAACTCTGAAGGAATGAATCTCTTCAGTGAACTTTTGAGATTCTTTTTCCATCTGGCAAATTCGACTTTTTAAGGCATTCTTCTCCTCATTGCCCTTTTGGGCCTCCTTTGCCATTTGAGTTAGTCTATTTTTTAAGGTGTTGTTTTCCTCAGTCAGGCTGTTGACCCTCATTTCATACTTTTCCTGCATCCTTCTCATTTCTCTTTCTAATTTTTCCTCCACTTCTCTTATTTGATTTTTAAAGTCCTTCTTAAGGTCCTCTATGGCCTGCAACCTGCTCATGTTTTCCCCTGGGGCTTTTGGAGCAGGACTTCTGACCTCACAGCCCTTTTCCCGCTCTATGCCCCCAAAATAGGAGTCTAGGGTTGCATTTTTCTGTTTCCTTTGCCTTGGCATGTTGCCACTTAATTACTTGACTTTTGGGCTTGTTGCCACACTATGGCTTTAAGGCCAGATAGAGGAATTTTCGTCCCAAACGTGTGGGGGGCAACTTCCGTTTCTGGCAAGCTGTAAACCCACCCACAACTTCCACCCTAGATCACAATCCAGATCCAGGGAGGTTAAAGCAAAAGCGATTACCCCCCAAGACTGATCGTTGGATCTCCCCACGATTTGTAGGCTGGGAGCCGGAAATGCCTCTGAAAACTACAAAATGGCTTGTCTCCTCAGCGGCTTCTAGCCCCCAGGGGAGGGAGCTGACACATTCCCCAAATACAGGTCCCAAAGTCCATAGGACACTAACCTCTTACTTTGTCCTAGGCATGTCTATGTTGATAATTCTGTTGTCGCTACAGCTCCTGGTGTTCTGGGGTTCCTCCAGCCAGCTGCTGGCCCTGCCGCCCTGGGGTAAAACCTCGGCTCACGCAGACCTGGGCTCGGCTCAGCTCGGCTCGGCTCCTGCACTCTGCGCGCTGACGGCTCCCAGAGTGCTGAGCTGGTCCTTCCTGCAGGGCTGCTGGGCTGTCCTCAGCGGGAGATTAGCTTCTCTGTGTCGTTCTGTGGGTGCTGGGGCTCCAGAAGTTGTTCACAGTCCTTTTTTACATAGTTTGGGGGGAATCTGGGGGCAGAGAGGCTTGGAAGAGCTGTTTCTACTCCGCCATCTTGGCTCCGCCCCCCTTAGTTAGTCTATTTTTTAAGGTGTTGTTTTCCTCAGTCAGGCTGTTGACCCTCATTTCATATTTTTCCTGCATCCTTCTCATTTCTCATTCCAATTTTTCCTCCACTTCTCTTATTTGATTTTTAAAGTCCTTCTTAAGGTCCTCTATGACCTGCAACCCGCTCATGTTTTCCCCTGGGGCTTTTGGAGCAGGACTTCTGATCTCACAGTCCTTTTCCCACTCTATGCCCCCAAAATAGGAGTTAAGGGTTGCATTTTTCTGTTTCCTTTGCCTTGGCATGTTGCCACTTAATTACTTGACTTTTGGGCTTGTTGCCACACTATGGCTTTGCTGGCAGATAGGGGAATTTTCATCCCGAACGTGTGGGAGGGCAACTTCCATTTCTGGCAAGCTGTAAACCCACCCACAACTGCCACCCCAGATCACAGTCCAGATCCAGGGAGGTTATAGCAAGAGCGATTACCCCCCCCAAGACTGATCGCTGGATCTCCCTACAGTTCACAGGCCAGGATCAGGAGCTGCCTCTGAAAACTACAAAATGGCGTGTCTCCTCAGGGGCTTCTAGCCCTCAGTGGAGGAAGCCGACGCGTTCCCCAAATACTGGTCCCAAAGTCCATAGGGGACTAACCTCTTACTTTGTCCTAGGCATGTCTATGTTGATAATTCTGGAGTCACCACAGCTGCTGGTGTTCTGGGGTCCCTCCTGCTGGCCACTGGCCCTGCCGAGGTGAGGCTAATACCTTGGCTCACAGGGACCTGGGCTCCACTTGGCTCGGCTCCCTGTGCTCTGCGCACTGCCGGCTCCCAGAGTGCGGCACTGGTCCTTCCTGCAGGGCTGCTGGGCTTTCCTCAGCAGGAGGTTAGCTTCTCTGTGTTGTTCTGTGGGTGCTGGGGCTCCAGAAGTTGTTCAGAGTCCTCCTTTACATAGTTTGGAGGGAATCTGGGGGCAGAGTGGCTTGGATGAGCTGTTTCTACTCTGCCATCTTGGCTCCGCCCCCCTCTTTAAATGTTTGATAGAATTCACTAGTAAATCCATCTGGCCCTTGAGATTTTGTCCTAGGGAGTTCACTGATGGTTTGTTTGATTTTTTTTTTCTGAATCATGGTTATTTAAGTAATTTATGTCCTCTTCAGGTAATCTGGGCAACTTATGTTTTTCTAAATATTCATCCATTTTACTAGGATATTCAAATTTATGTGCATGTAATTTAGCAAAAATAGTCCCTAATTATAGTTTTGCTTTCCTCTTAATTGGAGGTAGATTCACCCTTTCATTTTTGATACTTATAATTTTTTCTTCTTTCTTTTCTTTTATCTTATTGACTAAGGGTTTAACAATTTTATTGTTTTTTTTTCATAAAACCAGCTCTTAGTTTTATTTATTAATTAATAGTTTTCTCAATTTCAATTTTATAAATCTCTCCTTTTGTTTTCATTGTTTCTAATTTAGTATTTAATTGGGGATTTTCAATTTGTTTTTTTTTTCTAGCTTTTTCAATTGTGCCCCATTCATTGACTTCCATTTCGTCTATTTTCTTTATGTATGCATTCAGGGATATAAAATTTCCCCTAAGAATTGGCTTTGCTGCATTTCACCAGTTTTGGTATTTTGTGTCATTATTGTCCTTCTCTTGAATGAAGATACTGATTGTTTCTATAATTTCTTTTTGGCCCATGCATTCTTTAGTATTAAATTATTTAGTTTCCAATTAGTTTTTTGTCTATCTTTCCATGGCTCTTTATTGCGTAAGATTTTTTTGCATCATGATCTGAGAATGATGCATTTAATGTTTCTGCCTTTCTGCACTGAATTGTGAGGTTTTTTATGCCCTAGTACATGGTCAATTTTTGTGTATGTGTCATGTACCACTGAGAGGAAGGCATATTCCTTTTTATCCTCATTCAGTTTCTCCAGAGATCTATCATATTCATCTCTCTAAAATTCTATTCACCTCCTTAACGTATTTCTTGTTTATTTTAAGGTTAAATTTATTACATTCAAAGAGGGTAAGATTAAGGTCCCCCACTAGTATAGTTTTGCTGTCTATTTCTTCCTCTAATTCCCTTAAATTCTCTTCTAGGAATTTGGATGCTATGCCACTTGGTGCATATATTAAGTAATTATATTGCTTCATTCTCGGTGGTGCCTTTTAGCAGGATATAGTTTCCTTATCTCTTTTAATTAGATGTACTTTTGTTTTTGCTTTACCTGAGATAACGATTGCATCCCCTGCTTTTTTTTTTTACTTTAGCTGAAGCATAATATATTCTACTCCAGCCTTTTACCTTTACCCCTTAATAATTTTTTATCACCAGATTAGGTCATTTATACCCACACCCTCTATCTATGTATACCCCGTTTAAAGGTTGTGATAATCATATAAATTTTAATATTGACAGGTATCACCTTCTCATATAGGGAGAGATGTAAACAGTTTACTCTTATTGCATTCCAAGGTATATGCATGTGTGTGAGTGTATGTGTGCGTGTAAGTTTTTTTCCTTGTTTATCTTTTTATATAGTTCTTGAGTCTTGTAATTGGAGACCAGATTTTCTATTGAACTCTGGCTTTTTCATCAGGAAAGGCTGAAATTCCCTTTGTTTCAATAAATAACCATCTCCTTGCCTGAAAGATTATGTTCAGTTTTGCCAGGTAGTTATTCCTTGGTTGCCATCCTAACTCTTTTGCCTTATGAAATATCAAATTCCAATCCCTCCAGTCTTTTAATGTAGAAGCTGCTATGTCTTGTGTAATCCTGAAAGTAGTTCCACAATATTTGAATTGTTTCTTTTTGGCTGCTTATAATATTTTCTCCTTAATCTTATAATTCTGGAATTTGGCTACTATATTTTTTGGAGTTTTCAAATTGTGATATCTTTCAGGAGGTGTCTGGTGAGTTCTTTTGATGACTATTTTTAGTTCTGATTCTAAGACTTCAGGACAGTTTCCTGTGACAATCTCTTGGAGGATGTTGTCCAGTCTGCATATTTCCTCATGGCTTTCCAGTAGAACAATAATTCTTAGGATATCTCTCCTGGATCTGCTCTCCAGTTCAGTTGTTTTTCCAGTAAGATATTTTACACATTTTTCTAAAATTTTAATCTTCATGTTTTGCTTGAATGACTCCATGCTTTATAGAGTCCTGAAATTCAATTTGACTGATTCTAAATTTTAGTGATTTATTCTCTTCAGTTAGTTTTTTAAGGACCTTTTTAGGGAAGTATTTTCTCCAGTTAGATTTTGAACCTCCTGTCCTAGTTCATAAATTTTAGTTTTTTGGGGATGTTTTCTTCAGTGAGATTTTTTTTTTCCAATTTGGTCACTGTAGATTTAAATTTATCTTCTATCTTTCTAATTTGACATTTAAAATCTTTCTTGAGCTCCTCTGAGAATGCTTTTTGGGCTTGAGACCAGTTCACATTTCCTTCTTTGGTTTCAGGTGTGGGTATAGATTCCATGTTGTCCTCTATATTTGGTTGTTCTTGCTCACTATGATAAGCTCAGATCAATTTTCTTGCCTTCCCCTTCTTCTCAGTTGCCTCCTTTCTCATTCTGATTTCCTATTTCCTAATTTCTCAGGCTGGGAGCTAAGGGTGTGGCTATTGAATTTGTGAGCTGTAGCCTCTGGGTATCTAGACTGAAGCCAAGGCCATGATGCTCAGTGTTTTCCCAGAGTTACCCTAAGGCTCACCGAGTAACCTGTAGGAGAGGGGTAGTCTGGAAATTTCAGTGTTCCACCTCTATGTCCCTGGTCTACACCTCAGGCAACCTCAGCAGCAGGTGGCTGACAGCACTGGTGTCTGCAGATTCCCCTGGTGGTGCTAAGGTCCACCTGGGCTTGTGTTGTTAGTGCTAGCTGGTTCCACCACCTGGGTTTTGGGAGCTTTTGTTGGTCTCCTGAGGTGGGGCTTGTTGGGACCCCTCCTGCCCTTCTCTTCAGACTCCTTACTGCCTCAGTTACACCCTTTTACACTGACTCCTAAGCTTGGGGCTATTTCTGCTATTTCAGGATTTTACTCTGGGTGGGACATTTATCTTTGGGTTTTCTAGGTCTGGGAAGGGTAAGTGCAGAAGCTAGAGTTTGCTTTGCCATCTTAGCTTCTGGAAAATCAGACAGGTGATTTTTAAACTTCTAGGTTGTTGGCTGATAGCACCAAGAGAAGCAGATGTCTCGCTGCAGTCCCTAAGCTTTCTCTTACCAATCTCTTATTGATTGTCCATCACTGAGACTGCTGTCAATTGCCCTTCGGGTGGATGGGTCCACTGGCTGGGGCCCCTTCTCATTCGGCCATAGTCTGCTCTCTAGTCCAGGATGGTTCAGCCCTGCTCCCCCTGCCCAGACAGTATTTCCCTTTTCTTCTTATTCTTCTTTCACAGCATGACAAATGTGGAATTGTGTTTAACATGATTGTATGTTTATTACTTTTGTCAAATTGCTTGCTGTTTTGGGAAGGGTGGAGGGGTGACAGGGAGGGAGGAAATTTGGAATTCAAAATCTCACAAAAATTAATTTTGAAAACTATCTTTACATGAAATTGGAAAAAAATACTCTTGGGTTAAAAAAAAGCCAAGCAAGTGAATAGAATTTTAGATAAATTAGGTATCATAGCTATCTGGAGAGAAGTGAATGGAAATAGAAAGAAATTCACTTTTTTTCTCAGTGGCTCATCAATCCTTTACAAAGATTGATCATATATTAGAGCATAAAGCAGTAATGATGAGCAAATTTGTATCTCTAAATGCTTACATCAGTAAAACAGAGAAAGAGCAGACCATTGAACTGGTTATACAATTTTTAAAAACTAGGAAAAAACAAAGTAAATATCCCCAATTAAACACTAAAATGAAATTTCTAAAAATTATAAATGATATTAATAAATTGAGTGTGGAAAAACATTGAACTGATAAATAAAACCAGAAATTGATTTTGTGAAAAAAAAATCAATAAAATAGATAAACCATTGTTGCTATGAGTTTTTAAAAAGAGAGTAGAAAATCAAATCACTAGTATTAAAGATGAAAAGGGTGAATATACCATTAAAGAAGATACAGTCAGTACAATTGTAATGACTTATTTTGCATTGTTATAAGCAAATAAATTGAGCAATTTAACTGAAAAGGAAGAATATTTGCAAAAAAAATATAGAAACTGTGTGGATTAGCAGAAGAGGGAATAGTATTTCTAAATAGACTTATCTTAGAAAAAGAAATTTAACAGGCCATAAATGAGCTAAGAAAAAAAAATTAATTGGGGTGGCTAGGTGGCGCAGTGAATAGAGCGCCGGCCCTGGAATCAGAAGGACCTGAGTTCAGAGCCGGCCTCCGACACTTAATCCACACAAACAAAAACCTATCCGTGTAACCTTGGGCAAGTTACTTAACCACAATTGCCCTAAAGGGGCGGCTAGGTGGCGCAGTGAGTAAGAGCACCGGCCTCGGAGTTGGGATGACCCGAGATCAGATCCAGCCTCAGAAAATGAGCACCCACGCATAAATAATGACTAGCCGTGTAACCCTGAGCAAGTTACTTAACCCCAATTGCTTTAAAAAAAAATGAATTTATCAGATGAATTTACAAGTGAATTCTGTTAAACATTTTGTGATCATCTAATGACAAAATTAAATAAATTGTTTCAAATTATAGGCAAAGAAGGGTCCTACCAAACTCCCTTTATGACACAAATATGATACTGACACATAAACCAGGAAGAGTAGAAAGAAAGAAAATTATAGCCCAATTTTATTAATGAATATGGATGCCAAAATCCCAAATAAAATTCTAGCTAACATAGTGCAACAACACATTACAAATATTTTACATTAGAACCATGCAGAATTTATGGCAGGAATGCAAGAATGGTTTAATATCAGGAAAAGTATTAATACAAGTGATTATATCATTAACAAAATTCTTATGATTATATCAAAAGATGTAAAAAATAAAAAGCTTTTGAATAAGTACAACACACATTTCCATTAAAAACACTTGAGCGTATAAGCATAAATTGTTTTTTTTCTTTAAATTAATTTTAAATATATTTACCTAAACAAGAATTGATGAAAACATGCAGAGAAAG
The DNA here is from genome assembly GCA_011680675.1 of Gymnobelideus leadbeateri. NCBI lineage: Eukaryota > Metazoa > Chordata > Mammalia > Diprotodontia > Petauridae > Gymnobelideus > Gymnobelideus leadbeateri. Next base: position 37,935 of record WOXC01004213.1, on the reverse strand, counting down.
GTGATCTTTCTATTATTTGTAAAGGGCATAAACTACAACCTTCACAGTAAGATCAAGTGTGAAATAAGGGTGCTCCCTGTCACCAGTATTATTCAATATTTCATTAGAAATTCTAGTAGTAGGGGCGGCTAGGTGGTGCAGTGAATAGAGCGCCGGCCCTGGAGTCAGAAGGACCTGAGTTCGGAGCCGGCCTCCAACACTTAATCCACACAAACAAAAACCTAGTCCTGTAACCTTGGGCAAGTTACTTAACCCCAATTGCCCTAAAGGGGCGGCTAGGTGGCGCAGTGAGTAAGAGCGCTGGCCTCGGAGTTGGGATGACCCGAGATCAGATCCGGCCTCAGAAAATGAGCACCCACACATAAACAATGACTAGCCGTGTAACCTTGAGCAAGTTACTTAACCCCAATTGCTTTAAAAAAAAAAAAGAAATTCTAGTAGTAGGAGCAGAGCCAAGATGACAGAGTAGAAACAGCAATTCCAAGGTATCCAGTTTGCCAGAACTGGAAGTTGTGAAGATGCCAACACTGGGACGGAAGATCGCCTGTCTGGTGGCAGAGTCCTACTGTGGCAACAAGCCCAAAAGTCAAGTAATTAAGTGGCAACATGCCTAGGCAAAGGAAACAAAATAAAGAGAAAAATTCATCATTTGACTGCTATTTGGGGGGCAAAGAGGATTGTCCATGGAACAGGAGGTCTGTGATGTCATAAATCCTGCACCAAAATCCCCAAATAAAGATATGAGCAGGTTACAGGCCATGTAGGACCTTAAGAAAGATTTTAAAAACCAAATAAGAGAAATGGAGGAAAAATTGGGAAGAGAAATGAGAAGGATGCAGGAAAAGTATGAAATGAGAGTCAACAGCCTGACTGAGGAAAATAACACCTTAAAAAATAGGCTAACTCAAATGGCAAAGGAAGCTCAAAAGGGCAATGAGGAGAAGAATGCCTTAAAAAGCCGAATTTGCCAGAAGGAAAAAGAATCTCAAAAGCACACTGAGGAGATTCATTCCTTCAGAATGAGACTGGAGCAAATGGAAGCTAGTGACTCTATGAGAAATCAAGAGGCTGCTGAACAGATCCAAACAAAGGAAAGAATAGAAGGCAATGTGAAACATCTCATGGGAAAAACCACTGACCTGGAAAATAGATCCAGGAGAGATAATTTAAAAATTATCAGACTACCTGAAAGCCATGATCAAAGAAAGAACCCTTCAAGAAATTCTCAGGGAAAATTGCCCTGATGTTTTAGAACCAGAGGGCAAAATAGAGGTTCACAGAATTCACCAATCACCTCCCAAAAAAGATCCCAAAAATAAAACTCCTAGCAATATTATAGCAAGGTTCCAGAATTCTAAGATAATTGAGAAAATATTACAAGCAGCTGGAAAGAAACAATTTCAAAATTGTGGAAACACAATTAGGATAACTCAGGACCTAGCAGCTTCTACAATGAGGGACTGAAGGGCATGGAATATGATATTCCACAGTGCACAAGACCTGGGATAAAAACCAAGAATCACATACCCAGCAAAACTGAGTATTTTGTTTCAGGGGAAACTATGGTCATTGTGTGGAATAAAGGACTTTCAAGCACTCTTGAGGAAAAAACAGAGTTCAATAGAAAATTTGACATTCAGACACAAGAAGCAAGAGATGCTTGAGAAGGTAATCAGGGAAAAGAAATCAAAATGAACTTATCAAAATTGAACTATTTACATTCCTACTTGGAAAAACAATAACTGTGAATGATGAAACTTTTCTCACTGTGAAAATAATTGAAGAAAGGTATATGGGCATATGAATATATATGTGAATGTGTGTATATTTGTTTAGAGGTATACATGGATAGAGGGCACAGGTTGAATTTGGTGGGAAGGGATGATACTTAATGGGTGAAATTAAGAGGTGAGAGAGGAAAGTGGCAAGAGGAGATGGGAAGAGGCAGGGTAGGGTAAACTATTTCATGTAGAAGAAGCAAGGGGAAGTGGTTGCAGGGGAAGGGAAGAACAGGAAGGCAGAAAGGCAAAACCATATTCTCGTTCAGTTTGGCTCAGGGAGAGAATGACATACATACTAAATGGGATATCTCACCCTGCAGGAGAGTAGGGGGAAGGGGGATGAGAGGGCGTATGATGTAGGGGAGGGCATTCTGGGGGGAGGGTATGTTGGAAGTACCCACTTTCAAAGAGGGACAGGATCAAAGTAAGGAATGGACCAGGTTGGGGTTCGATGGCTGGGAGGGAAATATAAGCAGTCTTTTACAATATGTCTACTATGGTAATGTTTTGCATAGCTATACATGTACAACACATACTAAATTGCTTATCTTCCCAGAGGGAATGGGTGACAAGGGACGAACGGAATGGATCTGAAATTTGAAGTTTTAAAATTAAATGTTTCATATATATATATATATATACATATATATATATATATATATATATACACATATATATACATATATATACATATATGTGTATATATATATATATACTATTTTGCATGTAATTGGGGGATAAGATGTGCAGGCATTGGGTCACAGAGATTCACCTTGCCCTAATGGTAAATTCGAAGGAGGTATGGGAGAAGATATGGGAGAGAGCAGATTAGATGATGGGATATCTTGTGGGACTGCTATTCTGGGGTGGTGGGTAGGGGAAAAATGGGGAAAAAATTGTAACTCAAAATCTGGTGAAAATGAATGGTGTAAACCAGAAGTTAATAAAGTATTTGAATTAAAACCGCAAAAAAAAAAAAGAAATTCTAGTAATATAAATAAAAGAAGAAAAAATAGAAATAATCAGAATAAAAAATGATGTATTAAAACTATCTCTTTTGCACATATGATGATGTACTCAGAAAATTTCAAAGACAGCTAAAAAGTCAGTGGAAACAATAATTTTAGCAAAGTATCAGGATATAAAATAATTCAATATAACTTATCAGCATTCCCATATATCAGAAACAAAACTCTGCAAGAAGAGATAGAAAAAATATATCATTTAAAATAACTTTAGGCAGTATAAAATATCTGGAATTATAACTGCCAGTACAAACTAAAAAACTATATAAACAAAATTATAGAGAGATAGGTATATGATAGATAGAAAATGATATAGATAAATATATACACACAAAAATAAAATCATATACAATTAATTGGAGAAATATTAATTGTCCATGGGTAGGCAAGTCCAACACAATAAAAATGACAATTTTACTTAAGCATATATTCAATTGCATCCCAAATATATTACAAAAAATAATATTTATAAAAATCAGCAGTGTTCATTTGGGGAAAAAAAGATCAAAACTTTCAAAGGAATTATTTTCTTTAATGTGAGCAATTTTGATTACAGTAAATTTAAAGGTTTTTAAACAAATACAACAAAAGTAGCCAAAATCAGGAGAAAAGCAGAACACTGGGAGAAAATTTTATAGATGGTTTATCAGATAAAGGTATTACATCTCAAATATGTGAATAACTTTGTCAAATCTAGAAAAATATGAGTCATTCCCCAAATGACAAATGGTTAAAGGATATAAAGAGGTATTTTTCCAATGAAGACATCAAAACAATTTGGAGTCATATTAAATGCCTACATTGTTATCAATTAGAGAAATGCATATTAAAGCAACCCTTGGATATTATTTTGCTCCTATCATATAAAGCATTTTGTCCTTTTTAAGGCTATATGTACATGTGTATACCTTTGGGTACATGTTGTATCACCTTTTGGAATGTAACTTTCTTGAAGTTATGGACTTTTTCAAAACAAATTAACCTTTTTCCCCAATTAAAGTTTTTTTTTTTATCCCTCACCACCTGCTATAAAAGAAAAATAAAATCCTTTTATCAAATATGCATGATCAAATAAAATAAGTAATACAGTATATTTCTACCTGAGAAAAGTATTTCCTCCTCCTAAGTTCATCCATTTTATTTAAGCCACCCTTCAATATTACAAATACCTTTATTTGAGACCAGAAAGGTTAACTGGAAATAATGAGGAAGAATATGATTCTTAAAATAATTATATGAGTATTACCTGGTCAGGACCTAAAGGAGACACTGAGTGCTGCTTAGACTCACTGAAGACTGAAAAGAATGAAGAAAAAAAACTATTTAGGTTCACTTTTAGTCATGTCAACAAAGTAAATTCTTCAAATGAACAAGTCTAAATCTTTTCTGACCAAATCTTCAATACCAAAGACAAATGGATAACCATTGAGTGTCCAGGTAATTCAGAAAGAAACATCTAACCAATTTATCTTCCTAGTGTATTTGTATGCACACACACACACACATATATATGTATACATATACATGTATACACATATGTACAGATGTGTGTATATATGTGTATATGTATACATATATACACATGTGTATATAAATATGTGTTTATGCATGTATGTATGTATATTTATACAGACATATGCATAGTTGGTTGATTAAATTTTAATAAACAATGATTTTTTTTAGTCCCAAAAACAAAGAAATAATTCTGAGAAAACATTTTCCTTTTGCTATTTATTACTTTCCATTATTTAGTGCATAGCATCAATGAATAAATTTAGCTATCTATACATTCCAGTTCAAAATCATTATATTGTTCCTATTTAACCTTACTTCACCCAAATATTATTTGACAGATGGGAGAAAACACAAATTTATTAAGCTCCTACTGTGTGCCAGACAATGTGCTAAAAGCCTTATAAATATTATTTCATCTTCAAAACAACCCTGGAATTTAAATGCTGGTATTATATCCATTTTCTGAATTGAGGAACTGAGGTAAAAAGGTTAAATGACTTTCACAGTCATAAGTATACTAAGTGTATGAAGCTTGATTTGAACTCATCTTTGTGACTTCAGTCCCAGCACTATACTAATATTGTGACACTAAGTTGCCTAGCTAAGAATATAAAATTGGATTTAATGGATATTGTCTATAATGAGGATTTTCTTTTTGCTCAGAAATATAAAAAGCACAGTGTGTTCATTCAGAAATACAGACAATTTTCTCATTCCCCAAAACACAATTTGTTCCTCATTCTGTCTTGGATGCTTTACTTTTTACTGTTTTTTTCTCAAATGTTCTCTCTCAGTGTTTCTTTCTCTTAGTTTCATATTCTTTATGTAACCCAGATTAGAATCTGTTTTAACTGGGCAAGTATTGAGACTCTCACCTCTCCTTGACAAGTGGTTACTCTAGCAGGCCTTCAGGTTGTTAGTATATTTTTTCACAATTACTTTCTGCTTCATCTACCTGACAGGGTACTCCACCTGATATATGTCTTTATATGGTAGAGAGCTTCACTTTGAGGACAGGAGACTACAAGGATGGGGGTTTGCAACATTTCCTAAACTACCCTCTGAGTGAGTGATTTGACCTGATCCTGAATCTTATGAAAGGTGCAGCTAAAATTGTTTCAGGCCTATGGCCACCATGAGTTTATTCAATTCAGAAACTGAAATTCAAACACATAATTAAACTCAATAAGAAAGCAGTTATCTACAGAAGATTAAAGTCAATTCAATAAATATTTATTCTGCTTCCTATGTGCAAGGCATTGTGCTAGGCATTGGGGATGGAAATAAAAAAAAAGATGGCCCTTGCCTTCAAGAAGCTTGCTATCTAATAGGGGAGGCAACATTCAAACAAATATAAACAAAACAAAGTATATACAGTATAAACAAGAAATAATAAACAGAGAAAAGGAACAGGAATTAGAATGGGGTTGGAAAAGTCTCCCTGAAAAAAGGTAGGATTTTAATTGGAACTTGAGGGAAGATCAGTAGATGGAGTAGAAGAGGAAGAGTGTTCCAGACTTGGGCGACAGCCAGATAAAATGCCTGAGGTGGCAGATGGAGTATGGAGTGTCTTGTCCAGGACATCAACAAATATATGTCAGGGAATATGGTATATGAAAGCTGGAAGGATAGGAGGGGCCAGGATAAACAGGGCTTTGCCCAAAATGCCAAATAGCATTTTATATTTGATCCTGGGAAGCCCCTGGAGTTTATTGAGTAAAGAAGTGATACAATCTGACTTTAGGGAAGTCCACTTTTGTGACTGAATGGAGAGTGGATTGGAGTGGGGAGAGAGTAGAGAGAGGCAGCCTCACAACCAGGTTATTTCAAATCTAGATGGGTGGTAATGAGGGACTTTACTAGAGTTATGGTGGTGTCAGAGTACTGAAAAGGACATATTTCAGATATTTTACAAAGGATAAATCAACAGGCCTTGGAAATAGATTGGATATGAATTGTGAGCAATAGTGAGGAGTTGAGGATGACTCCTAATTTGTAGGCCTGAGGAACTGGGAGGACAGTAATGCTTTCTACAGTTATAGGGAAGGGAGGATGAAGCAAGGAATGCCAAGTTTGGAGGGGAAACAAAGAGTTCAGTTTGAAATATATTGAGTTTAAGATTTCTAATAAACATTTTGATTCAGATTTCTGAAAGGCAAGATTGTAGTTCCTCTGAGAATTTGTGGCAAGATAGGTGGATTTGAGAATCATCAGCACAGAGATGCTAATTAAATCCATGGAAGTTGATGGAAGCAAGAGAAGTGGCATTGAAGAAGAGGGCCCAGGACAGAGCCCTGAGGGATAACTAAAGTAAGAGAAATTCACCTGAAGAGTATTCAGCAAAGTAGATAAGGAGAGTGATCAGAAGAAAAGAGAATATCACAGAACAAAAGCATAGTCAACAGCATCAAAAAGAGATAAAGGAGAATGAGGATAGAGAAAAAAAACATTCAATTTGGCAACTAAGAGATCATTAGTAAGTTTAGAGAGAGCAGTTTTGTGGAATGATAAGGTCAGAAGACAGATTATAAAAAGGATCAGAAGAGAGTGAAATGAGAGAAAGTGGAAGTATTTATTATACAATTTCTGAGACAATTTAAAATGAAAAAAGTTATAGAATGATAGTTAGCAGGGATGGAAAGATCAGTGAGGACTTTTTCAAGATGGGTGGGGACATGGACATGTTTACAAACTATAAGAAATGAGACAGTAGGGAGGGAGAGATTGAAAATAAGTGAGAGTGGGGATGACAGAGGGGACAATTTGTAGAAGGAGGGAGGAAGTAATGAGATCACTTGAACAAGTAGAGGGGGTTAATCTTGAAAAGGAATAAGGCCACTTCATCATATGACACAAGAGTAAAAAGGAAAATAGTTGCAAAAAGCACCTTGTGAAGATGAGAGAAGAGGGAGTTCATTGTAAATGGTTCATTTTTTTCTGTAAAATATGAAGCAAGATTGTCAGCTGAAAGAGTGGAGGAAAGAAAAATCATGAAACATTTGAAAAGAGGGGCAGCTAGGTGGCGCAGTGAGTAGAGCGTCGGCCCTGGAGTCAGAAGGACCTGAGATTGGATCCGGCCTCAGACATGTAACGCACATACAAATAAAAACCTAGCCGTGTGCCTTGGGCAAGTTACTTAACCCCAGTTGCCCTCCAAAAAGCAAAAAAAAATTTGAAAAGAGATTAAAAGGTTTGGAAGAGTCACTGCTGAGAGTGGGACAATGAGTTAATAAGGAGAATATAGTAAGATTGCCTAGCAACATTGAGGGCCCAGTTGACATTTTACTATGTAAAATTTTATTGAACCAAATCAAAAAGTTTTCACAGTTTTCTCCACCTTCATTCAGGAGAACATGTATAGGGGCAAAGGCACAAAATGGTGGAGCTGATTCAAAGGTCAGGCTTGGCTGTATGTGATATGACAAGTAGGTTAGAGATTCAAGAGAGGAGTAAAATGTAGAAATGAGTTAGTTTACCAAGGAGTCAAGAAGGAGAAAAGAGGAGAAAATAGTACAAGGAAGATAGCCAAAGAGAGAACTGAGGGTGTCAAGGGATTGGAGGTTGCAGTATAGATAAAGAGTATGGTTTTGTACAGAATGACAGAGGAAGAAATGAAGAGTCAATAGATTATGGTCAAATAGGGGAATTTTGAAATTCTTAAGCATAGAGATGGTATACTTATGGATGGTAGCAAGATCAAGATTATGACCATCTTTATGTGTAGCTGAGGTGGGGTGGAGAAGTCAGTAGACTAAGGAAATGAGGGATTAGATATTTGAGGGAGAGTCAAATATATGTCGAAGTCCCCTAATATGAAGGAAGCAGTTGACGAGGGGCAACAATTGAGCCAAGAATTAGATTCACTGGAGAAGGAAGTAACCTATGGATCTGTAATCAATAGTTATGAAGATTTTGATTGGGTGGTAGATATGTATAGCATGAAATTCAAAGGAAGGGAAGTTACTGAGTTATGGAGAAAAACTGGAAGTAGTGATGAGAAGTAAGGAATGGTCTTACTCTGATATGATCAGTGAGAAGAGAATGAGTAAAGATGCAACTAGTCCAGGAAATAACAGCCAGGGAGGTTGTCTCATCAAGACGAAGCCAGATTTCATTAAGAAATAATGGAAGGGAATAATGGGATAGGAAAAGATTTAAGATGAAGAGAAGTTTATTGACAATGAAACAGTCATTGAAGAAGGCTCAATGGAAGGACTGGGTGGAGTTAGGTTGAAACTTTGGAGTTGAAGTTTGAAGGACATGGGGATGAGGAAACAAATGGTGGGATGGGGTGGGATGTGTGGAATGGGGTAAGGATTAGTTTGATAGGAGATAAGCCTGAAACAACTAATAATAAGCCACCTCCCTCCACTGCCCTATCCCCAACTCTGTAAAAAGAGAGCAACACTAAGTACAGGAGAAAAATAAATTATTGACAGTTTCATGGAGGAAAGGCAAAAGCAGTGAGAGAAGGCACTTCAATGACTTCAGCTATAGACTATACCATAAATTTAGATGTTAAAGGTCATTTATCGCAGCTCTTCATTTTCCAGATGAAAGAACTTAGGTCAAGAGGAATTAAGTACCATAATTATTCAGGTACTTGAGGGAGAGAGTTGAGATTTGAAACATTGTTAGCTTTTCCAAAAGGAAAAGATACATTTCTAAGTTGACCCTATGCTCTTAACATTTTTACAAATGATTTGAATGAAGGCACAGATAACACATTCAAACTGGCATATGGCATAAAGCTGAGGGGAAAAGTTAAAATGTATATAATCAAAAAGGCAGGGGTTTTGCATGGTAAAATGTTGAATTGAGTCTAACAAGGAATAATTTAATTGTGTTAAACTTAAAATCTTGCTCTTGGGATAAAAAAAAATCAACTTTTCAAGTATAGAATGGGGTAGGTGTGGTTGCAAAGAAGTTTGTCTTTAAGAAGACACATAGATTTTAGAGGAATGCAAAGTCATTATGAATAGGTGCTGTCATGTGGCAAAAGAAATTCAGAAAAAAATATTTTAAGCTTATATTTCATTAAGTATCCAAGACAGCAGGAGGTGATCCTCAATCCTGGTCATGCCTCTGGAGGATTGTGTTTAGTTCTAAACAATAGAATTTGTCAAGGTCATTAATCATTGACTTGCATAGAAAATAGGACAACCAAAATGGTGAATGGCTTAGAGGTCTTTCCAAATAAAGATTGATTGAAACAAATGGGTATGCTTTATTTAGAGAAAATGAAGTATAAGGGAAATGTTAGGGGAGGGGAGAGGGAAAAAGCATTTATTAAGTTTCTGCTATATGTCATCTCATCCCATTTGATCCTCATAATAACTTTGGGAAGTAAGAAGTAGGAAGTAGGTCCTCATTTTGCAGATGAGGAGACTGAGACAGTCAGAGATTTTAAAGTGACTTCTCCAGGATCACTCATACAGCTAAGTGTCTAAGGCAAAATGTGAACTCAGGATTTCCTGACTCCATGTCCAGTACTCTATCCACTATACCACCTAGCTGCCTCAAATACTAATATTATCTTTAAACATTATTAAATATTATCTTTAAACATCTCACAGTCTGTTAATATTCATCCTCTTAATTTTGTATATTTTAGAATGCATTTGTTATACACTTTCTTGATTCCACAAATGTGAGAAAATATCAATAAATATGCTCTCTTAATTCAGCTAACACTTTTAGCTCTACTCCATATGATGGACAGAAATAACAACTAGAGAAATTCTTCATATTTCTACCAGAATTCTTCATATTCCTACCAGAATATTCTTGAGCCCTGCCTACCTAAAGATAGTAAGAAGCTCACTAAATAGTGAAAAGCTATTTGGAAAAAAGTGCAAATTAATCATTTTGAGGTAAAATAATGAAGTAGAATGAATATTCAAGAGAGTCCCGAGGGGCAGAGCCAAGATGGCAGAGTAGAAACAGCACTTCCAAGGTTCGCTGCCCCACTCCACTTCCAAACAATGTAAAAGGTGGACTCTGAACAACTTCTGGAGCCCCAGCACCCACAGAATGACACAGAGAAGCTAACCTCCAGCTGAAGACAGCCCAGCAGCCCTACAGGGAGTGGCCAGCACAGCAGAGCACAATGCTCTGGGAGCTGAGCTCAGGCCCGTCTGAGTTGCGGTTTTATCCCCAGGGCGACTGGGCCAGCAGCCGGCTGGAGGGACCCCAGAACACCAGCAGCTATGGAGATTCCAGAATTATCAGCACAGATATGCCTAGGACAAAGTGAGAGGGTAGTGCCCTATGGACTTTGGGACCAGTATTTGGGGAACGCATTGGCTTCATCCACTGGGGGCGAAAAGCAGCTGAGGAAACATGGCACAGAGGCCATTTTGCAGCTTCAGTGGCAATTCCAACTCCTGCTCTGCGAACTATAGGGAGATCCAGCAATCTGTCTGGGGGGTTAATCGCTCTTGCTTTAACCTGCTTGGATCTGGATTGTGGCCTGGGGTGGGGGGGGGGACATCTGAGGTGAGTATCCAACTTGCCAGAGTGGGTGGAGGCTTTACAGAGGCCAAATAACCTCCAGAACTTGTGAAGACCCCAACGTTCAGGACTGAAGCTCTCCTGTCTGGTGGCAGAGTCCTACTGTGGCAACAAGCCCCAAAATCAAGTAATTAAGTGGCAACATGCCTAGGCAAAGGAAACAAAATAAACAGAAAAATGCAACATTATACTCCTATTTTGAGGGCAAAGAGGATAAAAACATGGAGGAGGACTGTGAGGTCAGAAATCCTGCACCAAAAGCCCCAAATGAAAATACAAGCTGGCTACAGGCCATAGAGGACCTTAAGAAGCAGATGGGAGAAGTGGGGGAAATATTGGGAAGAGAAATGGGAAGGGTGCAAGAAAAGTATGAAATGACAGTCAGTGGCCTGACTGAGGAAAATGACACCTTAAAAATGGACTGACTCAAATGGCAAGGGAGGCTCAGAAGGGCAATGAGGAGAAGAATGCCTTAGGAGGCAGAATTTGCCAGATGGAAAAAGAGTCTCAGAGGCTCACTGAGGAGACTCATTCCTTCAGAGTTAGACTGGAGCAAATGGAAGCTAGTCACTTTATGAGAAGTCAAGATAATGTTAAACAGATTCAAACAAATGAAAGAGTAGAAGGCAATGTGAAATATCATGGAAAGGACCACTGATCTGGAGAGTGGATCCAGGAGAGATAATTTAAATATTATTTGACTACCTGAAAGCCATGATCAGGGAGGGAACCTGGAAGTCATCCTTCAAGAAATTCTCAAGGAAAGTTGCCCTGATGTTTTATACCCAGAGGGGGAAATAGAGGTTGAGGGAATCCACAGATCACCACCTAGCAAGAAGAAAACTCCTAGAAATATTGTGGCCAGGTTCCAGAGTTCTCAGATCTGGGAGAGAATGCTACTGGCAGCCAGGAAGAAATAGTTTCAATGTTGTGGAAACACAATTGGAATGGCACAGGACCTGGCAGCTTCTGCACTGAGGGATTAAAGGGCATGGAATGTGATGTTCCAGAGGGCAAAAGAGCTGGGATTAAAACCAAGAATCTCCTACCCAGAAAAACTGAGTATCTTATTTCAGGGGAAAATATGGTCATCCAGTGGAACAGAGGACTTTCAAACATTCTTGAGGAAAAAAACAGAGTTGAATAGAAAATCTGACATTCAGACACAGGAAGCAAGACATGCTTGAGAAGGTAATCAGGGAAAAGAAATCAAAAGGAACTTATCAAAGTTGAACTATTTACATTCCTACATGGAAAAACAATAACAGTGTCTGATGAAACCTTCCTCATTATGAAAATAATGAAGAAGGGTATATGGGCATATGAATACATATGTGAATGTGTGTATATATCTTTACAGGTATACATGGATAGAGGGCACAGGTTAAATTTGGTGGGAAGGTATGATACTTAAGGGGTGAAGTTAAGAGGTGAGAGAGGAAAGTGGCAAGAGGAGATGGGGAGAGGCAGGGTAGGGTAAACTATTTCATGTAGAAGAGGCAAGGGGAAGTAGTTGCAGAGGAGGGGAAGAACAGGAAGGCAAAAAGGCAAAACCATATTCTCATTGAATTTGGCTCAGGGAGACAATCACATACATACTAAGTGGGATATCTCACCCTGCAGGAGAGTAGGGAGAAGGGGTATGAGAGGGGGAATGATGGAGGGGACAGCATTCTGGGGGGAGGGCAGGTTGGAAGTACCCACTTTCTTTTTTTTATTTTTGGAGGGCAATTGGGGTTAAGTAACTTGCCCAAGGTCACACGGCTAGATTTTTGTTTGTGTGTGTTAAGTGTTAGAGGCCAAATCTGAACTCAGGTTCTTCTGACTCCAGGGACAGAGCTCTACTCACTGTGCCACCTAGCCACCCCTTCTTTTCTTTTCTCTTTTTTTTTTTTTTTTTTTGCTTTTTGGAGGGCAATTGGGGTTAAGTAACTTGCCCAAGGTCACACAGCTAGGTTTTTGTTTTGTGTGCATTAAGTGTCTGAGGGCAGATCCGAACTCAGGTCCTTCTGTCTCTAGGGCCGGCTATTCACTGCACCACCTAGCCACCCTGGAAGTACCCACTTTCAAAGAGGGACAGGATCAAAGTAGGGAATGGACCAAGTGGGGGGGGGGGTGGGATGGGTGGGAGGGAAATATAAGCAGTCTTTTACAATATATCTACTATGGTAATGTTTTGCATAGCTATACATGTACAACACATACTGAATTGCTTATCTTCCCAGAGGGAGTGGGTGACAAGGGAGGAAGGGAATGGATCTAAAATTCGAAGTTTTAAAATTAAATGCTTCAAATGTATATAAATACTATTATTAATACTATTTTTCATGTAATTGAGAGATAAAATGTGCAGGCATTGGGGCACAGAGATTCACCTTGCCCTAATGGCAAAGTCAAAGGGGGTATGGGAGAAGATATGGGAGAGAGCAGATTGGATGAGGGGATATCTTGTGGGACTGCTATTCTGGGGTAGTGCGTAGGAAAAAATGGGGAAAAATTGTCACTCAAAATCTGGTGGAAATAAATGATGTAAACCAGAAGTTAAAGCTTTTGTTAAAATGGGAAAAAAGAATATTCAACCTGAAGCATTAAAATATTTGAAATGTTATCATGTGCAAAGAGGAATCATACATGTCAAGGTCCTACTGAGCAAACCCAGAAACAATGTTTGAAAGCTGCCAAGGAGAAAATTTAGATTTGGTGTAAAAAAAAGTCCTAACAATTAGATTTGTGCAAAAGAGGCATTAGGCTGCTTTATGTATTAATGGATCCTCCCTCACTGTTGGTCTTCAGACATAGTATAGATGAATACTTGTATTTTATGGGGTGTATTTTCTTCCTGGCAATAGGTTGGACTAGCTGGTTTCTAAGATCTCTTATTTAATGTTCTGTGATTCTGAGTCAGAATAACTACATTCTAATGCTGGTTCTGTCATTTAGTCATCCTGTGATCTTAGATGAGCCATATAAGATCTATGAAACTCATTTTTTTTTATCTGTAAAATAAAGAGAATGAATCTCACAATTTTTATAGAAGGAAGTACATTCCTTGTGACCACTGAGGAAGAACCAACATGATCCCAGAGGTTACTCCAAGATACCAAAGAGGCCCTGACATAGCACAGTGACACCGAGATAGTGAATATTCTATTCACCTGCTATGTTCAGCGGAGTTGCTCCCATGTGCCCAAATCTTTCCCCTATGGTTTGCAAACTCTACTACCTTATTATTTTCTCTGTCTCAGAGATACTGTATCCATGTCTATCTACAAGTAATTTTTTTTCTTCAGTTTCTCTTGGCCTTTCACCTTCATCCATCCACCTAAATCCTGTCCTCCCCAATGTCCCACTCTTTCTATGTGCCTTTCTGCTCTGTAATTATCAAACTTTATTTTAAATCTCTTCCTCACATGTTCCTTCCATATTCTGGTACTCACAAAAACCTGCCCTTTCCTGGATAATGCTAAATCTCTGGCTATCCTTCCTCATATTGCTTATACCCTTTCCTAGAAGCCTTAACACACCAGTCTTGAAGGCTGATTTTTAATTCTTTTTGCCCCACCTTGCCATTTTCAAATTCTCCCCGTGCTATTATTGCTCAACTCTCTCAATTCAAACTCATCACCCAATTCAAATTACTGCATCTACTGGTCCATAGGTTATATTTTGTCCTTTCTCAAGGCACCTAATAACTAGTTTGTAGTCTTCTTATCCACCACAACTCATGCCTGTATACCAGGGAGTGGGAAAGAGAGAAGGGTGGCAGGGGATAGCATTCATGTTGATATTTCTTCTAACACCCTTACCTCTTCTTCCACCTACACAGATTCTATGACCTATCAACTACATATAGAGATAGGCAAACCCTTGAACTTGTCATTAGCTAAAATTGTTCTATCTATGTTAACATCCTATGATCATCTTTGACTTCTTTGGTTACCTTCACAGTGGGGTGAACTCATTCTTATTGGTGGACATAACAAAGAAAAATGAAGTTGAAAGATTAGTTATCTAGATGCCGAATCCTTTTGTTTCCTTTTTTGGAGGGAGGAAGGCATGGCAGTTGGGGTTAAGTGACTTCCCCAAGGTCACATAGCTACTAAGTGTTAAGTGTCTGAGGCTGGATTTGGAATCAGGTCCTTCTGACTCCGGGACCAGTGCTCTATTCACTGCACCACCTAGCCACCCCCCAAAACCTACTTTAAAGATTTTTTTTTTGCACAGCTGGGTTGGGATATAGTCCATATCTATGATTTTATGAATGTAGAGACCTCTTGCAGTAGAAACTTCCTCCACTAATCTGTCTGAACTTATAATTTTAGAAAGTTCCCTGAAAGTTCACTGGAAGCTAAATGATTCTCTGGAGTAAGCACAGAGAAAGGGCACATCAGAGGCAGGAATAGAACCCAGAAAAGGTATTCTTGAATCCAAGGCTGCCTCTTCATTTTTAGAAAATATGGATGCCAAAAAACCTGAGTCATAAAGACTGAATAGTAATAACACTGAATAAATAAAAACCTGATCCATATTTGAAATGGAATCAATCATAGTTAATAAGAGGTATAGCATTTTCAAAAAGGTTTCTAAGAATAGCAGTCATGGTATGGCATGTCTAATAAGTAAAGCTGTATAACCAAAAAAATATAGTTCTAAGTTTTAACATATTGTTTGCGTGTATTTAGCCAGGTTATGCTCATAAATTCCATGAGGACATGAAGCAGGTTCTGATAAAATCTAAATGGTGATCAAAATTGCTTAATCACATTTTATATATTTTCCCTTTCATTTAATCATCACTATTTTTTTACTTTGATACCCCTGATTTGCAATCTCATAGTTTCAAAAAAGCTCAGTTTTATTCAAAGTGAAAAACATCCATCCAATATTTTACATCTTAGCCTAGAAAACTACCCACTAGACCAGTCATTCATTCAAGTCATAAATCCTTTTAACTGTATTTGTAAAACGGAGAGTGAGGATGAATGGTAGTCTCATATGCAACATTATTCATATTTTGCAAAAAGCAAATTTTGCCTTTCTCTGGGTAGATTTTATTATGTTGCTGGCAAGACAGTGAATCAGGTTCTGCAGGTGCATGATTTGTGGAAAGAAGTATTCACTTCAGAGAGTAAGGTAAAAAAAAAGATGCATAAATTTTGTAGGAGTCTGCTAAGGGTGAAATGAGTTAAAAAATTAAATATCCACTAGCCAAAAAATTCTTCTTTCTATTCAATTGCTCAAGTTAATCCTTTAAATCTGTGGGAAATAGGCTGTTCTTTTCTGTCATTACCAAAGTGACCTTTCAAAATCAACATTCAATTTAAGTTACTAGTTTTTTTTGGAGAAAATATTAGCTCTGTACCATCTCTGTCCATGTTAGTTTTTGTGAAATTCTTCCAGTACATATTCTATAGTTTGGACTAACTGTGAAAATTGAGTTTAAATTAATATTCCATTACAAAATAAAAATGCAAAACAGCAAAATGCCATAACTAGACATTCACATTAGAAGTAATGATTGCACCTATGCTTAAAGCTCCTTAGTCTATTATTCCTTCTTAATGAAAAATGGAATGAGGTTCATTTTGGATACCAAGCCTGCGCTCAAACTGTTATCATCCCTTGCATACCATTCCTTGGTCCCATCTGCCTCTCCATATGTTGTGATTCCATCAGGGCTCAGTTCAAGTCCTTCCTCTTCCAAAAAGTTTTCCCCAACTACCACAATCCTCATCAAACCTTCATTTCTCATTAATTCATTAGATCTTTTAGGGAAAATGTGGCAACCTAGGAAAGACCCCAAACATAGAGTGCCCCCATAAGATAGGTTCCAATTGCTTCTTGCCACCACTTGATGGATCAGAGTTGGAAAATATTCCTCTCCAAAAAGAGAACTTCTGGAATATACAAGACCCAGAGAAAAGGCATGGCCTAAGGATCTAAAAAGGAAGGCAGTTCAAAAGTGGGAAGGGGTGTCATAAATAATGCTAGGGATGAAGTGTTCAATGATCCTAAAGAAAAAAAGACAACTAAAGAGACTGACTTTCTTAAATAAAATTAATCAGTCAATAGACAAAGCACTGTGCTAGGTTCTGGGCATATAAATGTGAAAGTAAAAAGAAAATACCTATTTTAAAAGAGCCTACTTTCTATTGGGGAGGAAAAGTTTTATTCTAATGCTTCATTGAATTTTCAGAGGTGACCATAAGTTCTTAAAGTTTGTGCCAACAGAAAGTAAGATCTGGAATAATTTATGTAATTGAAAATACTTTGAGATTCGACAAACAATATGACTATCATCCAAGGACCAACATGGTTAAAATGGAAAGAGGTTCACCACAGTTTGGCTGCAGAGTAATGAATTTTGCAATTGCAATAACTCTCAAGGATTGTCTATTAAAGTGTAGACAAGTTGTAATACTGAACATTGGAGAGGGTACCCACACTCACACCAATGACACCATGGATACCTAAATTATTAAAATAAAAACACATTATCAGAGAAAGAGTAAGTAATGAATGATAAATTTTAAAAGAAGGGCATAGTTCTCTAAAAAATAGTGTCAGGAAGATCAAAGCATAGAATTAGCTAAAATTGGTGGTGAATTATTAAGAAAACAAAAAAGGCATTTAGTTATATTTTCTCTTCCAAGGGAGAATAATCTCCAGACTAAAAGGATAGACCAAAATTATTGAGAAGGAATTGAAGTCCAAGATAAATGAGTACACCTTTTGACCACAAACTCATTAACAAAATTGGGTAAGCATTTGACAGACATATCATAACTGTCCTTGGCCATCTACTTTCTATTCCATCTACTTACTTGAGCACTCACCAGCTGATGTCAAAGTTCATGTTCCCTCTATGAGGAAGCATTTACAAGGGGGAAAATGTGCGCTTATATAATGTAATAAATAACAGGGAAATAAAGATATTACTAGTGTGTTAGAAAATCCCTTATTGGAACCATTTATACTTAATTAAAATTCAATTTCCCTGGCTCCAATCATCATGTACACTCAAATTTCTTATGGCTCATATATATGGATTATTGCTACACATTTTTGTATGGACTGTTTATTTTTCTTTTGATCAAATATTACCTTTACATATAACTTAGTTCTATCACAAATATATGGTTTGTCCCTTCACATGACTATAACTATGTGAAGATAGTAATTCCATAGTACATTTATAGGTACCATATTTTGATTATGTATTGCTTTGTTTGTTTTAGACCAAATGTATGGTTTCCCAGGTAGGTCAATCAATAAACATTATTAAGTGCCTACTAAATGCTAGCCACTGTGCTAAACACTGGGAATACAGAAAAAGGCTAAAGACTATACTGATTCTCAAGGAACTCACAATCTAAACGGGGAAGCAATATGTAAAGAACCATGTACAAACCAGCTATATGTAGGATAAATTGGAAATGACCTACAGAGGGAAGGCACAAAAATTGAGAGGAATTGGTAGATGCTTTCTTTAGAGGTAGGAATTTAGCTAAAACTTGAGGGAAGCCAGGAGACAGAGATAAGAAAGGAAAGCATATCAGACATTAGAGACAACCAGTGAAAATGTCCAGAGTTGGAAGATGGAGAATCTAGTTCCAGGAACAGCAAGAAGCTCAGTGTCATTGAATCTAATTGTATGTAGAATTTGAAGGATAAGATAGAAGAACCCTGGAAAAAACAGAGGGAAGCCCAGTAGACAAAATTATTTTTGCCAATTCAAGTATCTACCTGCCCTGAAACATATAGTCTTAAGGAGTTGTCTTGGGGTACTAAGAAGTTAAGTTACTGGTGTCCAAAGTCACACAGCCAGAATGTATCAACAGTGTTTCTTAGGGGCACTTATTGCTGACTATGAGACTGTCTTTCTACCTCTCTATAGACGCTATAGTTTTATAATGCTGACTCGTGTTAGATAAATTAATAGTAGTACACTATATCTCTATATAGTAGATATTTGCAAATGAAATTATTTTTTTTAATTTGGAAGAATCATGTATCTAATTGAATGACTAAAATATATTTCAAACTTTTGGAGAATACATCCTTTGAGAAGAGTTTATCCACCTTTTCTTCTCCTTTTGCTTTCTCAGGTTCTATATCTAGAACTAAATCTGCATAGCAAAGCAAGGTAACAAATCTGAGCCAGAAAAATATTAAGTAGTAGATTATGTTTATTAGCACTATCCAAGCTATCCATCAGTTCTTAACGTTAAGAATTAATCAAATGTTATCAAATATTAATTAAATTAATAATAAATAACATTAATTAAATATTAAATCTTTTTCCTATTCTTTTTTTTAATTGAGTCCAGTCTCTAGAGTCCAGTCTCTAGAAAAAGCAGTTGGGTCTCCTCAGATAAAATGGAGAATTGAGAAAGCTAGTCAATAGTGTGTTTTTTAGTCTTATTGTCAATGACTCAAAGCAAAGCTTAATATTAATATCATAAAAGTTTTTAATGTTCAGCCCTAAAATTGTGAAAGCAATAACAAACTAGTGAGAATTGTTGGTACTTACTCAAGAATGATGACAATAATAATAATTTTATATTTCCTTATACATCTAATAAGGCAATACAAGTCTTGGTTACTGAATTTCTCTGAACATCACATATTCTTTCAAAATGTCAAGTTTTAACAATAACTACCTCAATTCTTTGGGATGGTCATGGATCTAGAGCTACCATATATCTCAGAGGATGTCTTATACAACTCCCTTATTTTATAAATGAGGAAATTGAGACCTTTGAAGATTAATTAAATTACCCAAGGTCGAACAGATGTATCTGTGTATCTACCTTAGAGGTAGATATTCTGTCTACAAAGTCAGTGGTCTGTCTACTATACATAGCTTTCTCCCTAATATTGAATAAACTATTTATATTGCTATTTTATTTTATTTTATTTTATTATATCTTTTCAATTTTCATTTTGCTCTCTGTGAATATATGTGAAATGTTCAACAAAATGAGTTAAAACAAGTAAAAAATCCCACTCTTTTAAGTATGAAACTCTCTTATCTGCAATTGTCATATTTTATAGTCATAAAATTCCATACAATGGGCAGAAATAATATGGTCTAAGGCCTGAGGCCTAAGGATGCATTCTAGAAGATGAATTCATTCCCTGCTGAGCTGTATCAGGCATGTCTTCCTTTCACAGTCAGTCTCTTCCTGCCTGAGTTATATCCCCATATCAGCACGACCAGAGCCTTATATCCTTTGTTGGTGATGGAAGCAATGTCAGTTCTAGCAGTTTGACCTTTTAAAGACAAATGTACCTCTTCTTTTTTTTTTTTACTACTGGAAATTGTTATTAAATAAATGCAGATGTATGTATGTATACATACGTACATATATACATGAGTTCCTATATACACATATACATGAGTACACATACACAAAAACACACACATATATTCTTAAAAGACTATATTTTGGCCTGTGCATTACAAATCACTTCCTTCTTTGGTGGTCAAATCATATAAATTCCAGCAAGGTGACCTGTGAAAAAATGATGTTCTTCTGATAATAGCAATTGTCATTAAATGCATTTATGCATATAATATTTTTATATATTCTAAAACTATAATAATTAAATTTTGGGAAATAGTCCCCTCCAGCTCAGGTCAGTTGCTTCATGTATCATCAAAGATAATATAGTATAAAATTTAGAGACAGAAAAGACCTTAGAGATCATCGAGCCCAACACTGTCATTTTATAGACAGGGAAACTGAGGTCACGTGTGATAAATGGCAGAGCCAGATACAAAAACAAGCTTTCCAATTCTAACTTCAGTGTTGTTTCCATTATAACTCACTAGACTCTATGGGAATAGATAAAACCAAAAAGCGGAAGTGTCAAAAACTAAATTGTTCATTGAGCTCCTAGTATATCCTAGTATATCTGTTCTCCCTATTAGAATTCTATATATGAAATGGGTACTGAATGTTTGGTTTTGTTTTTAAGGAAAAAGTAAAATAAAACATTTATCAAAATCATCAGATTTTTCAGTGAAAATAATTGATTTTTTATGATGAATATCTCAATTGCTCATTAACATTTTCTCAGATAGACCACAAGGGTAAAGAAAAAGGAAATAGGTTTATCTGTTTGTATTTTTCTAGTAGCTGACCAGTAAAGACATCACTACTACTTGATAGTTATCTTAAGTAAAGGTATTCTAAATTTAACTTGAATGTACCTGTTCTCAAATAATATATAAAATAAATTTTGGGGTTTTTATCTTCTTGCAGCATGGTCACTTAAATATTTATGATTCACAATGAAATCACATATTTAAGCCTCTTAATTTTCTAACATATTTAAAGTTGGGATAAATCTAACAAAGTATGACAATATTGATTTAACAAGGCCAAAATTAACAATATTGAGAATAAAAATGACTAATTAAGGCTAATAAACACCAAAAATTAAGTCAATAAAGGAACTCTTGAAAATCAGTACCTTGCTGTGTGCTCACTGAACATTTGTTGGATGACTGAATCAATGAAGATGAACCTTAACTAAATGAAGATTTTCAGCAATAATATTCTTTTATACAAGACCTTTAATATTATGAAAACCAAATATATTGTGATGTATCATAATATAAAGTTGATTTTGATGTGTTAGTATCAGTGTTAGTGTTGACCTTAGGGAAAAAAACATTAAATGATGGGATATTATGATCCCTCCTTATCATATAACATTAATATCTTATTACTTAAAACTTCTTACACTTGGGGCAGCTAGGTGGCACAGTGAATAAAGCTCCGGCCCTTGAGTCAGGAGGACCTGAGTTCAAATCCAGCGTCAGACACTTAACTCAAAACTAGCTGTATGACCTTGGGCAGGTCACTTAACCCCAATCGCCCTACCTTCCCCCTCCAATAAAAAGCAAAAATAAAATAAAAAATAAACTTCTTACACTATATAAATACCATGGATATAAGACAAGGGTAATATATAAGCTAGGTATCATTTTTTTTATGTAATTTTTTTAGATTTTCATTTATCTTTTTTAATATCAACTACATTTCCCCATATCTCTTCCCTAAGTCTATTCACAAAGTCATTCCTTATATTAATAAATGTTTATTTTTAAAAAGGAAGAAAAGATCAACAAAACTAACACATTGGAAACATCTGAAGTAAGTCATACCCTTATATACCATGGACCCAACATTTGCAAAGGACTTGGGAGGAGGTACTTTCTTGTATTTCCTTTTTTGGAGCCAAACTTGGTCTTTATGATATATTGAGTTTTAATAATTTTTTGATTGTTGTTCTTTTTATTTACATTTTATAGTGATTGTGTATATCATTTTCCTGGTTCAATTTCTTTTACTTTCTCAATGTGTATATATATTTTTCATAAATTTCTATATTCATCATTTTTATAATTTCTTACAACACAATAACATTTCCTTACATTTATATCACACCATTTGCTTAGCCATTCAGAAAACTATTCACATCTATTTTATTTTAGTCCTTTACTACAGAAAAAAAAGTCTTCCTATCAATATTTTAGTGTATATAAGGACTTGTCTTCTGTCAATGATATCCTTGGATTGTTACATAGTTTAATATGACATAATTTGAAGACTTTTCCATCTTTAATTTTTTAATCTGTTAGGTGCACTCAGTCATATTCATCCTTTTTTCTATTTTAGTAATTATGTGCAAAACAATAAAACTCATTTTTCCTAATATTTTATATCTAATTCCAACAATTTATTCTCCATGGTCAATATGAACTTCAATATGAAGTATATAAAAGCAAATGTTCTCATAGATTATTTTTATTTCTGAAGTTCTGGATACGTCTTATAACCCTGAATAGAACATGGTCTGGGAGGGTCAGGCTTGCCTATTGGTTCAATTAAAACTTTAGAGAATTTTTTAAATAACTTCTGTTATTTTATGTAGTTCATATTACCATATGGATTTAAGGTTTTTTTTTTCAAAATACTTTGCATGCAATATCTTTAGTGATAAGATGAAGACAAAATAGTATGTATAAAAACATCAGATCAAAGGAACCATATTATGATGAAGACAGCCATAGACAAAATTATCAGGACAGCAAATACATAGAAAAATGGAACAAATTTGCCAGTGTTTCTGTAACAATTTTTGTTTTTTCATCAGTGACAGAGGAACAACCTAATGTCTCTCTCCATTGTGTATCAGACAAATATGTAGAAAGGGCACTTAGAAATATGAAGTCAAGAAGATTTACTAAAATTGAATGAAGTAGAAACTGACACACCCCATGCTGGAAGCTATACGGTGTTGAAAGTACTTAGTGATAACTTTAGGGGAGTT
This sequence comes from Gymnobelideus leadbeateri, assembly GCA_011680675.1. NCBI lineage: Eukaryota > Metazoa > Chordata > Mammalia > Diprotodontia > Petauridae > Gymnobelideus > Gymnobelideus leadbeateri. The sequence continues at coordinate 14,753 of WOXC01004213.1, read as the reverse complement.
ATTCATGGAAGAGAATATATCACTGAAAACAGGAAAATGACCATACTAATACAAAATCTATAAAGAGCATAGCAATAACTATTGATTAATATGCCTATTTTCCAGAATTAATAAAATATTAGAGATTTATCTACAGGACCATAGTTTGGTTATGCCTTATCTTGTTAGTCACATGACCTTAGTTTATGTAAGTGGCATCATTGAATATACTGTGGATCTCCATTTTTCATGCTACCTTTTCACTTTTGATTTCTCTGATAAAAGATTTTTATTTACTTACACCAACTCCACATTTGTTGCTCTGTAAACTTTAACCCCATTGGTTCTACATCTTGGGAACCCAGTAAAATAATTCTACTACTCCTTGTGTATCACAGCAGGCATGTCTCATGATAGCCATTTCATCTCTCAACTCTCAGTTTTTATTTTATCCTGGTACGTACTCTCTCCTTAATCCTACATCTAAAATTTCCAATATCCTTCAAAATTTAGCTCAAGCTCCAATATAAGGTTTTCCCTGATACCGTCTGATAATGCCTACCTTATTCATGCATCTAAATCATAACCAACAACCTTCCAAGACCTACAAAACCTCTAAAATAAATAACACCACACTTTGGATCACTGTGTAATTCCTATAATCCCAAGTAATAATGGTAGAAGGAACCTAAAATTATTTTGAAAGATTATAAAAGGTTATCAAAGAAACTCAATACAAATGAAGGCAGTCAGTTGCTTTATCCACACTGTTGTGCACTGGAGGAAAGTGAGGTAGAAAAGAAATATTGATCTATGAAATAAACAGCTGCCTATTGAGGTTTGTTTGAAAAGAGGATTTGGATTTCTGCATAACATCTTGAAATATAGCAATGACAGATTACTGGATAGAGAGTCTACAACTCACAAAGGGTTGGGTAGATGTGTTCTGAGTCATCATGAAGTTAAGAAAGGATTAAAAAATTAATAATAAAGTGTCATTTATAAGGTGACCTCCAAGATCAACTGGAGTCAGGACATTTCTGTTACACACTGCATCTGATCTCACTAATACAGTGCTCCCCCCCACACCCATTGATTCATATTGTAGTATATTTACACCTTTATGTCCATTGTGACCTTTATCCATGTTTTAGCCCACTACATTTCAGGGCATGTTGTGCAAGTTTTGGGTAGATTTAGTATTTTTTTTCCTGTCACCCTTGAGTCTCAGGTTTAAAATCCCCAGTTTCTTGAGCCAGTACCCAGACGACCTGGACACAAGGCCATCACTACCAGCACTGTCATAGGTTGAGCAGTCTCCTTTTTATTGAAGTCCTTTTTCAGCTATTGAATGAAAAACTACAAATGAATTCTAATGAAGGCAGAAGAGAGTGCCACTTACCTCTGGAAGTCTTACCTTTCTCAAAGCATCACAAGACTGAAGTAAGTTTTTGGCTCATCAATCCAATTCCAAATTCATGGTGGGTTGAAATACAATTAATTTTTTAAAAGAAAAAGATTTTTCAGGGGAAAAAACTTGCTATTTAATGATACCCCTTCAATCTTGCAAGTCAAAGGATGGCTTTAAATTCTACTTTCCTACATTGAGAATGTGAATTTCAAATATAGTAAAATATGTTGGAAATGTTCAATATAACTAATAAGAATAAAGTAATAAGTGTTTCTAATATTTTTAAGATTTACATTTTAAATATTTAAACTAATATAAAATTAATAATAAAATGTGAATTTTATTATTCTAATCTCAACAAAAACAGCAAACATTATCACTGTCATATACATGTAAAAAAAAAGAAAATTATATGACAGATATTAACATATTTCATCACTATTCAAAGATCTTAATTCTTTTAAAGTCATGATTTCTTTACAAAGATATAACTATAAATTGTCTTTATTCTACCCATTTTACTCTGCATCAGTTCATAAATTATTCCCAGGTTTCTTCAAATGTATCCCTTTCATAAAATTTTAAGGTAGAGTAATATTTCATTAAATTCATAAATTATAATTTGTTAATTCATTCCTTAATTGATAGACACCATTTTAATTTATAATTGTTTGCTATGATAAAAGTGCTACTAATAATATTTGGTCCTTATATGTCCTTTAACTCTTTCATTTATCTCATTAGTTGCCTACTACCAGCTCTGGGTAAATTGGTATGACACATTTAGTGACTTTTTAGGTATAGTTATAATTGCTATCCAGATTGACTCCACTAGTAGCCCATTTGTCTATTTCTACACCCACATGAATCCCAAGAGCTGTCATCTACCTTTTTGGTTATTTTTGATAATATAATTAATATGAGATGGAGCATCAAAGTAAAGGTTTCATTTCTCTATTAGTGATTTGAAATATTTTAATGTGCCTATTCACAGCTTCCTTTTTGTATTTTGAGAGCTGCATGTTTTTATCATTTGACTATTTAATTTAAATATGTTAATCCAATATAGACCAATAAATTAACAATTTATACGACAAGAAATCCTAATGTCAGATACTATTTTACTTTCAGAGTAAAAAAAGCAAATTTGGGTTTTCCAAGAGATGCAATTAAAAAGGTTGTTGCAAGTATAGTGTAAATATTAATGTAAAAGAAAAAAGTATATTTCCAAGATTATGAAAATTAAGGAAATATCTTACAAAAGATCATAGCTGCATATACATATATTATATATGTACATATATATATGAATATATATTAATTAACACTTGGCAACACTGCACAAATATAAACCAGCCTAATATCTATAAATGGCTTAACAGAAAATTTAACTTTGGAAATAAAAATAATCACATTCCTATGTATCTGCACTGATTCAAGAATGGAAAAAAGCAAATATTTATTTATATGTCACTTAGCCAAAACAATTTAGACTTTATTTAGCACTTACCATATTCCTGGTTCAAAAATAAAAGCCTCTGCCCCCGAAAAATTTGCTATTTAATGCAGAAGACCCTCTAGGTAGTTATTGCTAGAATAAGACAGGTACTGAAGAATAAGAAAATACCATAAATTTTAATAATTAGAAGACTTTGGAAAGAGAAGTTTCAGTTAAATGATGAAATTAGAAGCCATATCACAAAGTTTTAAGAAGGGAATGAAAATAAATAAGTGGAAATATGGATCAGAGACTTCTTAAAGGGTTGTTAAAGAATTTATCTATAGAAGGAAGGACATGTAGAATCAATAGCTAAAATGGATGGGCAGGATGAAGGTTTTGGGTTTGGGGTTTTTTTGAGATTGGAGAAAACATAGGTACCTTTGTTAAACAAAAGTGAAGCAGCCAATAGACATGGAAAAATTGAAAATCAGTGACAGATTAAGAATGAAGGAGGGGAACAGCTAGGCGGTGTAGTGAATAAAGCAATAGCCTTGGAGTCAGGAGGACATGAGTTCAAATCGGGCCTCAGACACTTGACACACTTACTAGCCCTGTGACTTTGGGCAAATCACTTAATCCCAATTGCCCTCCAAAAAGCAAAAAAAAAAAAATTAAGGAGGGGTCTATATGCTGGAAAAGATGGGATAGAATGGGATTATTTAGGTATGCCCAGGGGTTGCTTTGGCAATAGGAATGTGGCACTATATTTGAATACAAAATGTATGCCTGCCAAAAAAGACTATTTTATGGAGAGCTCACACAGGGTAAGTATTTACATGGTGATCATAAGAAGAGATTAAAAGACATTCTCAAGATCTCTCTTAGAACTTTAGAATTGGGCCAAAATGGTGAAGTAAAGGTAGGGTCTTGCCTGTCCCCCAAACCTTTCAAATATCTGTACAAAATGACTCTAAACAAATTCTAGAGGTACAGTAACAGAGTGAAGCAAATTTTCAGCCTAAGACAACCTGGAAGGGTGGAAGGAAGGGTCTAGTACACTGGACTGGGAGCAGAACACAATCTGGTGTGGATCACACCAGCATAGACAATTCCAGACGAGGCCTCACTGGACTGAATCACTGGCATCTGTGATTGTTTCCATGCTTCTCAACCCTCAAGGCCAAATAAAGCATAGAATATCAGTGTGAAAATTCTGCAGGACCTGGGTGAAAGAGGAGTGTGATCTGGCTGGGGTTGGGCCCCAGCTCTGGGAGAGTGGAGGTGGTGGTGGCAATGGTAGCAGCAGCAGCAGCAGCTACTTCTGGAGCTCTGGGCTCACAGAAGGTGGGGAATTGAGCAGCTGACACAAAGCCCCTGAAGTGTTGGACAGTATATCCACACACACCCACTCCCATCCCTAGTGGCAGCAGAAGGCTACCTTGACAAAGAGTTAGAAAGACAAGTATTTGAATGGGAAGATGACTGAACGGCATAAAAAAAAGTCAAACTATAGAATCTTACTTTGGTGATAAAAAAGATCAAAACATAGAATCACAAGAAGCCAAGAAAATTAAAGCAACATCCAAAGCCTCCAAGAAAAATATGGATTGATTGTAGGCCATAGAGAACTCAAAACAGATTTTGGAAATCGAATAAGAAGAGTAGGGGAAAAATGAGAAGAGAAATGAGAGTGATGCAAGAAAATCATGGAAAAAAATCAAGTCAGGGGGCTGAGTCAAGATGTCAGAGTAGAAACAGCACTTCTACAGAGCTCTGGCCCACACCACTTCAAAATTTTGTAAAAGAGGGTCTCTGAATGACCTCAGGAGCTCCAGAACCCACAAAATGACACAGAGAAGCTAACCTCCTACTGAGAACAGCCCGGCAGCCTGGCAGGGAGTGGCCAGCCCAGAGCTCTAGGAGCCGAGCCCAGGCCTCTGTGAGTCAGAAGTTTTAGCCCCAGGGTGGCCGGAGCAGCAGCTGGCTGGAGGGACCCCAGAACACCAGCAGCCATGGTGTTTCCAGAATTATCAACACATAGATGCCTAGGACAAAGTGAGAAGTCAATGCTCTATGGACTTTGGGACTGGTTGGGAGAACACAGTCAGCTTCTTCCCCTGGTGGCAGGAGGCCACTGAGGAGCCAGTGCAGCTTGCTCCACATTGCCATGTTGCAGCTTCAGCTCTTGGCTTGCTAACTGTAGGGGGAATCCAGCAATCAGTCTAGGGGTAATCGTTCCTGCTATACCGTTCTTAGATCTGGATTGTGGTCTGGGGTGGAGGTCTTGGGGTGTGTGACCAGCTTGCCAGAGTGTGTGGAGGCTTCAGAGAGGCCAACCAACTAATACCTCAGGGAGTTGAGAAAACTCCAACATTTGGGATGGAGGCTCCCCTGGCTGCTGGCAGAGTCCTACTGTGGCAACAAACCCAAAAGTCAAGTAATTGAGCCGCAACATGTCTAGGCAAAAGAAACAAAATAATCAGAAAAATTCAGCTTTAGACTCCTATTTGGGTGGCAAAGAGGATCGAAGCATGGAGGAGGACTGTGAGGTCAGAACTCCTGCACCAAAAGCCCCAAATGAAAATACAAGCTGGCTACAGGCCATAGAGGACCTTAAGAAGCAGATAAGAGAAGTGGGGGAAAAATTGGGAAGAGAAATGGTAAAGATTCAAGAAAAGTATGAAATGACAGTCAACAGCCTGACTGAGGAAAATAACACCTTAAAAAATAGACTAACTCAAATGGCAAAAGAGGCTCAGAAAGGCAATGAGGAGAAGAATGCCTTAAAAATCCAAATTTGCCAGATGGAAAAAGAATCTCAAAAGCTCAGTGAGGAGATTCATTCCTTCAGAGTTAGACTGGAGCAAATGGAAGCTAGTGACTTTATGAGAAATCAAGATGCTGTTAAACAGATCCAAACAAATGAAAGAATAAAAGGCAATGTGAAATATCTCATGGGAAAAGCCACTGACCTGGACAATAGATCCAGGAGAGATAATTTTAAAATTATTGGACTACCTGAAAGCCACGATCAAAGAAAGAACCTAGAAATCATCCTTAAAGAAATTCTCAAGGAAAATTGCCCTGATGTTTTAGACCCGGGAATAGAGGTTGAAAGAATCCACCGATCGCCTCCTGATAAAAAAGATCCTAAGATCAACTTTGAAGGATTAATTTACCTCAAGTATCATAAATACTCAAACCAATTGTGAAAGACCTATGAAGGAATGCCATGGGCTGTTCAGTGTCCAGCACTTAACATGACTCAGAGATGTGAATAAGAAATGACCAGGTCATGTGGATAGTTCAAGGAAGAAGGATAAACTCCCATTATTGATTCTTAGGACAAAGTTTTTATAGAGCAAGGAGACAAAGGAAGGGAACTCAAGTTTTCTAAACTTTACCTTAGCCTGTTGTATCCTGGAGGTAACACAGATTAGATAATTTGATAAGGATTTAATCTAGGTCTCAGGTACCTGCTAATGCAGCCACAGTCATAAACAGATACAATTGAGAGCAAACTTCAAAGTCAAAGCCTCAATCCTCAAAAGACATCTTGTCTAGAGCTGACCACCCAAAGATACCTGAACACTGAATCAGATATTTTGCCTCTCAATAATTAAAATCTTGGGATATGGCCTCTTGGTCTCCGAACTCCAATAACATCCTTTTAAATGCAACCCATATCAAAAGAACTGAGGAGCTAACTTAATGAAAAGTCGCATCTCAAAGAGGTTCTTGTTTTAAAGTCCACTACTAGGATTTAATATCTGAGTTCTGAACCAGGCTTCTTTGGCATCCCACAAAGTAAGATGCTATCCATCTCCAGAGTAAGAACTGATTATACAAGTATGTATTGTATAGTTATATACACACATGCATGCACACAGATGTGCATACATAAATATATGCATATATATATGTGTGTGTGTATTTTATATATACACAAATAGGTGTATATACATATACATATATTCATATAAGTAAATGCAATATATATATACCTATATCTTTGAGGTCAATTCTAGTCCTTTCTAGGGTGGGATGGGGAAGGAGGGAGGAAAAAAGAGATACACAACAGAGAACAAAAGAAAACTAGAAAGAAGAATGGAAGAGCAAGGTACCTTTGAGAACAACATGAGTACTTATTATGTAGTTTTTTTTAACAGTCTATAATATTATTCCCAGATTTTTTTTCTATTCTATTTTTAAAAAATAAAATTTTCATTAAGGGTAGGAAAAAATGAAACAACATGAATCAAAACAAAACAAAAAGCAGAAGTTCTCTCATTATTACCACATTATGGCTCTGTTTCAGTAATGTGATATCTCCAAAATTCTTCATAGATTCAGTAGTGTGTCTATATTTTATCCCAGTGACAGGGCAGTTTTACTTGATAATTTCTTGAAAGATTATGTCTAGGCTCTTTCTTTGATCAACACTTTAATGTAGTCCTATAAATTTTCAAATGATCTCCTGAATCTATTTTCCAGGTTAGTGGTTTTTCCAATGGGATACTTCACATTGGCTTATATATTTTTTCATTTTTTTAGTTCTGCTTTACAAGTTCTTGATTTCTCATTAAGTCATTAAATTCCATTTGCTCCATTCTATTTTTGAAGGAATTATTTTATTCAGTGGACTTTTGGACCTTTTCCATTTGTCCACTTTTGGTTTTTGAGGCATTCTCCTCATTGACTTTTTGGACCTCTTTTGCCATTTGAGTCAGTCTATTTTTAAGGGGTTATATTTTTCAGTGGTTTTTTTTTTGGGGGGGGGGTTGATTTAGCAAACTATTTACTTGATTTTTTCTTTTTTTTTTCAAATGCTTTATTAACTTCTGGTTTACATCAATTCATTTCCATCAGATCTTGAGTTACAACTTTTCCCCCATTTTCCCCTACTGACCACCCCAGAATAGCAGTCCCACAGGATATCCTCTCATCCAATCTGCTCTCTCCCATCTCTACTCCCATACCCCTTCAATTTTTCCAGTATGGCAAAGTGAATCCCCGTGCCCTAATGCCTGCATATCTTATCTCCCAATTATATGCAAAATAGTATTAATAATAGTATTTATATATTTTTGAAAAAATTGATTTTGAAAGGAAGATAAGTAACTCAGTATTTGCTATACATGTGTAGCTATGCAAAACATTACCATAGTAGATATATTGTACAAGACTGACTATATTTCCCTCCCTCCCACCCCACCTCCCACCTGGTCCACTCACAACCTTGATCCTGTCCCTTTTCCTAAGTAGGTGCTTCCAACTTCCCTCACTCTCAGCCTGCCCTTCACTCCACTACCTCCCCTCATCCCCCTATCCCCTACCCTCCTGTAGGGTGGGATACCCTATTTAGTATGCATGTCATTCTCTCCCTGGTACAAATTCAATAGAATGAGGTTTTGCCTTTTTGCCTTCTTTTTCCTCCCCTCCCCTGTGACCACCTACCCCTGCCTCTTCTACACTAGACAGTTCACCCCATTGTCTCTCCCTATTCCCCATCACCACATTCCTCTCTCACCTCTTAACCTCATTTTTTAAGTATCATCCCTTCATAATAAATTCGACCTGTGCCCTCTACCTATGTATACCTGAAAATATATATACACACATTCACATATGTATTCATCTGCCCATATACCCTTCTTCAACTAATTTCATACTGAGAAAAGTTTCATCAGTTACAGTTATCATTTGTCCCTATAGGATTGTAAACAGTTTAACTTTGATAAATTCCTTATGATTTCTTTACCACTTTTACCTTCTCAAGTATCCCTGGCTTCTTGTATCTGAATGTAAAATTTTCTATTCAACTCTGTTTCTTTTCATCAAGAATGCTTGAAAGGCCTCTATTCCACTGAATGACAATATTTTCCCCTGAAACAAAATACTCAGTTTTGCTGGGTAGGTGACTCTGGCTTTTTATCCCAGGTCCTTTGCCCTCCTGAATATCATATTCCATGCCCTTCAGTCCTTCAGTGTAGAAGCTGCCAGATCCTGTGCTATCTTGATTGTGTTTCCACAATATTGAAATTATTTCTTCCTGGCTGCTTGTAATATGCTCTCCTTGGTCTGGGAATTCTGGAACCTGGCTATATTCCTAGGAGTTTTCATTTTGGGATCATTTTCAGGAGGTGATCTGTGGATTTTTTCAACCTCTATTTTGCCCTCTGGTTCTAAAACATCAGGGCAATTTTCCTTGAGCATTTCTTGAAGGATGATTTCTAGATTCTTTCTTTGATTATGGTTTTCAGGTAGTCCAATAATTTTTAGATTGTCTCTCCTGGATCTATTTTCCAGGTCAGTGGTTTTTCCCATGAGATATTTCACATTGCCTTCTATTCTTTCATGTGTTTGGATCTGCTTAACAGCATCTTGATTTCTCATAAAGTCACTAGCTTCCATTTGCTCCAGTCTAACTCTGAAGGAATGACTCTCCTCACTGAGCTTTTGAGATTCTTTTTCCATCTGGCAAATTTGGATTTTTAAGGCATTCTTCTCCTCATTGCCTTTCTGAGCCTCTTTTGCCATTTGAGTTAGTCTATTTGTTAAGGTGTTGTTTTCCTCAGTCAGGCTGTTGACTTTCATTTCATACTTTTCTTGCATCTTTATCGTTCCTCTTCCCAATTTCCCCCCACATCTCTTATCTGCTTCTTAAGGTCCTCTATGGCCTGTAGCCAGCTTGTATTTTCATTTGGGGCTTTTGGTGCAGGAGTTCTGACCTCACAGTCCTCCTCCATGCTTTAATCCTCTCTGCCCCTAAAATAGGAGTCCAATGTTGAATTTTTCTGTTTATTTTGTTTCTTTTTGCCTAGGCATGTTGCCACTTAATTGCTCCCAAAAAGAAAACTCCTAGGAATATTATAGCCAGGTTCCAGAAATCCCAGATCAAGGAGAAAATACTACAAGCAGCCAGGAAGAAACAATTTCAATATTGTGGAAGCACAATCAGAATAGCACAGGACCTGGCAGCTGAGGGATTGAAGAGCATGGAATATGATATTCCAGAGGGCAAAAGAGCTGGGATCGAAGCCAAGGGTCACCTACCCAGCAAAACTGAGTATCTTGTTTCAGGGGAAAATATGGTCATTCAGTGGAATAGAGGACTTTCAAGCATTCTTGAGGGAAAAAACCAGAGTTGAATAGACAATTTGACATTCAGACACAAGAAGCAAGAGATGATTGAGAAGGTAATCAAGGAAAAGAAATCAAAAGGAACTTATCAAAGTTGAACTATTTACATTCCTACATGGAAAAACAATAACTGTGTCTGATGAAACCTTTCTCATTATGAAAATAATTGAAGAATGGTATATGGTCATATGAATACATATGTCAACGTGTGTATATATGTTTATAGTTATACATGGATAGAGGGCACAGGTTGAATTTGATGGGTAGGGATGATACTTAAGGGGGGAAGTTAAGAGGTGAGAGAGGAAAGTGGCAAGAGGAGATGGAGAGAGACAGGATAGGGTAAACTACCTCATGTAGAAGAGGCAAGGGGAAGTAGTTGCAGGGGAGGGGAAGAACAGGAAGACAAAAAGGCAAAACCATATTCTCATTGAAGCTGGCTCAAAGAGAGAATCACATACACACTAAATGGGATATCTCACCCTGCGGGAGAGTAGGGAGAAGGGGGATGAGAGGGGGGATGATGGAGGGGAGGGCATTCTAGGGGGAGGGAATGGTGGAAGTACCCACTTTCGAAGAGGGACAGGATCAAAGTAGGGAATGGGCCAAGTGGGAGGTGAGATGGGTGGGAGGGAAATAAAAGCAGTCTTTTACAATATATCTACTATGGTAATGTTTTGCATAGCTATACATGTACAACACATACTGAATTGCTTTTCTTCTCAGAGGGATTGGGTGACAAGGGAGGAAGGGAACGGATCTGAAAATTAAAGCTTTAAAATTAAATGTTTCATAAGATTTCCAGGCATTGGGGCGCAGAGATTCACCTTGCCCTAATGGCAAAATCAAAGGGGGTTTGGGAGAAGATATAGGAGAGAGCAGATTGGATGAGGGGATATCTAGTGGGACTGCTATTCTGGACTGGTGGGTAGGGAAAAAATAGGGGGGGGGATTGTAACTCAAAATCTGGTGGTAATGAATGATGTAAACGAGAAGTTAATAAAGCATTTGTTTAATAAAAAAAAAGTTGATCTTAGGACAAAATTTCTATTACTATATATAACATTCTCTTCATACCATTCATTTCACTTTTCATTATTTCATGCTAGAATTTCTGTTTTTTCTAAAATCAACCAGCTCATCATTTCTTATAGAACAATAGCATTCCATTACAATCATGCAACACAACTTGTTCAGACATTCCCCATTTTAAGGGCATCTATCACTTTAACCAATCAGGATGATATCTCAAAGTTTAACATGATATCTCAGAGTTTTTTTAATTAGCATTTCTATAATCAGTAATGGTTTAGAACATTTTCATATGACTGTATATTTGGATTCTTCATTGAAAAACTGTCTTTTCATATTCTTTGACAATTTATCAATTGGGGAATGACTTGTATTCTTATAAACTTGACTAAGTTCTTTACATATTTGAGAAATACAATCTTTAGCCGAGAGATTACCTGTAAAACATATTTTCAAAAGTTTTCTGCTTTTTCTGCTTTCTTTATAATCTTGGTTATATTAATTTTATTGTCATAAACCTTTTTAATTTGACATAATTTAAATTATTCATTTTATACATATAATGCACTATATTTCATTTTTATTCATAAGTTATTTACCTTTTCATAAGTCTGATAAGGTAACATATTTTTTGTTCCTCTAATTTCCTTGTGATATCTCCTTTTATGTGTAGGTCAGGTATTCATTTTGTCATTGTCTTCATAAATGGTTTAAGATACATGTATATGGCCCAATTTCTGCCAGGTTGCTTTCCAGCATTCCCAACAATTTTTACCAAATATTGACTTCTTATCCCCAAAACTTAAATCATTACATTTGTCAAACACAATTCACTATAGTAATTTACTGGTCTAACTTTATTTTTCTTAGCTTGTATCTGTTTTGATGATTACTGCCTTATGATAGAGTTTAAGATCTGGTACTCCTGAACCTCCTTCTTCTATACTTAGTGATTAATTTCTTTGAAATTCTAGACCTTTAATTTTTCCAAATGCACTTTATTATTATTATTATTTTTTCAAACTCAATAAAATAATTTCACGGTTAATTTAATTGGGATGGCATTGAATAAATGGATAGTTAAGTAAAACTGTTATTTGATTATATTGGCTTTCCCTATCCATGAATAATTAATATTTCTCCAATTATTTAAATCTGATTCTATCTGTATAAAACACATTTTATAATTATATTCAAGTTTTGACAATTATACTCTCAGATATTTTATACTGTCAAGTTATTTTAAATGGAGTATCACTTAGTATGTTTTCCTACAGAGTTTTATTGGTCATAAAAATGCTGATGTTTTATATGGGTTTATTTTATACTCTTCCACTTTGCTAAAAGTACTCATTGATTCAACTAAGTTTATCTGAATTTTCAGAATTCCCTAAATATGTCATCTCCAAAAAGAGATAGATTGATTACTTCAATGTATTTTTCTCCTCTTATTGTTATTGCTAGAATTTCTAAAAAACAATATTGAATAATATTGGTAATGCATAGTGTAGTTTCCCTGTTTATATTTTTAATTAATTCTATTTTAACTTTAGCTGTGTCTGAGATTATGATTACTACTTCTGCTTTTTTACATCAGTAACAGTAGAGTAAATTCTGCTCTAGACCTTTATTTCATGTGTATCTCACATTTTAATTATGTTTCGTATAAAGAACATATTGTCAGATTCTGATTTTTAATCCATTCTGCTATTCATTTCTATTTTATCTATAAGTTGCTCCTATTCATATTCAATGTTATAATTACTAGTAGTGTATTCCTCTCCATCCAATTTTTTGCATTATTTATCTTTCTCACTCAATATACCCTATCCCCCTTCACATATGTTATTTACTGTAATGAAGTGGATCTTAGATCTTTCTCACAATCTGAAATGTTCCTGGTGTCCAGGACTTTGTTTTTAATAGAGCTTGATACCCAAAAATGCAAAAGAGGCATGGTCAAATGCAGAATCTCGTTGGTTGATAGACCTTTCTCTTGAGGTTCATAAATAATGTATTAGCAGGAGGCATCACAGTTTAGGAGAATCATGGGGTGGGGTATCTCCACAGACTAAGTAGTCATAAGATGGACACCTGCTCATGTTGCCCATAAGAGAGTAATCCAGTGGTACAGAAATAAGTAGGGGAACTTTCCAAAGAATCAAGACATTCCACCCATGCTGGGTTTGGACATGGAATTTAAGTAAAACAGAATGCAGGTATCTTTGTCAGTATTCTTGTGTTTTCAGAAGTACAGTTCATAATTGGTAAACATGTAGTGAACATTTCATTAAAGTTTGTGGCCTATATAAAATGTCTAATCCAGTTATGCCTATACGATTTACATAAAATATCAAACATTAATAATGATTGGAATATAGTAGGGATCCAAATGAATCATTCCTCACACTTTCAGGTGGTCATTCGTGAAATTTTTTCTATTTCAATTTTACCCTCTCATTCTACAACTTTGGGTCAATTTTCCTTAGTAATTCGTTGTAATATCATATCTAGATTCTTAATTTTTTTTTGCTTTTTGTTTGTAGGGGGTAGGCAGGGCAATTGGGGTTAAGTGACTTGCCCAAGGTCACATGGCTAATAAGTGTTAAGTATCTGAGGCCAGTTTTGAACTCAGGTCCTCCTGACTCAAGGGCCAGTGTTCTATTCACAACACCAGATAATTGCCCCTAGATACTTTTTTTAACATAATTTTCAGGTAGTCCAAAAATTCTTGTACTATCTTTTCTTGATTGTTTCTCCTTTCCTCAATCTCTAGATCAATTGTTTTTGTAATGAGGTGTTTCACATTCTCTTCAATTTTTTTATTCTTTTGATTTGATTTTTAATGTTTCTTAGTATGTTTAATACCATTCCCTTCTCCCTGCTCAATTCTAGTTTTCAAGGAACTATTTTCTTCCTTATATTTTTGAATCTCTTATTTGATATTGTTTGACTTTCTTTTTATAATTTTTCTTGATTTTCTAGGATTACTCTGATTTATTTCTTCCAGATTTTTCCTCTACCTCTCTTGTTTGATTTTTAAAGTGCGTTTTAAATTTTCCAAGAACTCTTTTTGGATTTGTGACCATTTGACATCTTTCCTTAAAGTGGGAGTGTTTGTTTGATTTTTTTTTTTGCTTCACTATCTTCTTTGGAGTATGAACCCATATGTTCTCTTTCCCCACAGTAGCTATCTATCATCAGGTTCTTTGTCTTTTGCTTACTAGTTGTTGCTGTTGTTGAAGTTGTTGTTAACAATTTATTATTATAGTCAACTTCCACTCCTGAGTTAGTGAAGATGATGCCACAGGCTTCAGAGTTTACTTATCATTGCTTCCTAAGATCTGTCTAGGGCTCAGGCACTTCTCTTAACCACTGAGTGAGTGAACTGAAACTGGTACCCTTGGCCATGTAGTGACTGCAATCACTATAGTTCCATTCTGGTCCACTCTTGTATCTGGGAACTTCAACTCACTTCTCTGCCCCAGAATCTGAAACCAAACCCAGGATCCTTCACTCTGCCCGTATCTACAGCCAAAGGGGTCTCCACCCCTCTGCTACCTCACACACCACATGGCATGTGCTTCCACCTCATCACCCACAGTTACAGTTCTGGATTGCATCTGGTCAATTACCTGTGCCTGGTGTCCTTAGAAAACAGAGAACTATTTCATCTTCCCTTTCTTAGCTATCCTACTCCTACAAGGTCCAAAAGTTGAAAATTTCTGAGGCAGAGGTTGCTGCCAC